>ML685865.1:2117044-2143291 GCA_007922175.1 Pelusios castaneus
CGGGGGGGGGGGGGGGGGGGTGCAACGGCCACTCTGCGGCCGCGCGCCCGCAGCTTAGAGGGAACACTGCTTGCTGGACCGTATTCGCACTATAAGACGCACCCTCATTTTCCCCCCACTTTTGGGGGAAAAAAAGTGCGTCTTATAGTCCGAAAAATACCTTGTATATCTCCCAATGACTTCCTAATTACCCCTTACACACTGAGCTAAGCCGACCGGAAATGGTGTCCAGTCAGCATAGCACTACTCCAATTATGGGGCAGGAGTTAGAGCTTCAGTTCCGTGTTCGATTGGTTGCATCTTAACAGATCGCTCAATCGAACACAGAAGAGTGCACTTACAGCGGGGAATCTGCTGCCGTCAGTATAGACATAGCCTCAGTCAAGACTTCAGACTATTTGCAGACTATTTCTGTGAATTTAAGTATGTGATAGTAAGCCTACCGTAGAGCTGTTCAGATACAGCGTTAGTGAACATTAGTTTGAGTTCCAAATGGATATGACCATTTTTATACTCTTTTTATCCTGATGTTTTCAATGTTTCCCATGTAAGAGGATATAAGTCTGTGCATGTTCAGAAGTGTTTCACATTCACTGTTAATTATTTGCTCTTTTGTCATTTGTTTTTCCTTAAAGTTTCAGTCATCATTTAGGGAACAGAAATGATACCATGTGACTTCAGCGACTAATCACATATCAGAAACTGTGAATAGGAAATGCCTGACATGGACAACTCACAGTCTCAAAATGCTTTATTAATATCAATTAGTGGAGAATACAGCAGACTGAAAGAAAGGGGAAAAATCATCATTTTAAAAAAAATTATTTTTATTAATTTACATTTCATTTAATTGTCAATTAAAAAAAAAAAAGATCAGTTCTATATTTAGTTAAAATGTGGGAAATGCCACACAAATTTCATCTAACTTTTTTGAATGTCAACATTTTGTTGAAGTTTGAAAATTCAAAAATTTTGACCAACTCTATTAAAAAATAAATATATTCACAGAAAGTAGCATCTGCTCATGAATGATTCTATAAAAGAAAAAGGGCTAAATTAATTAGGTCATTAATCCCAATGAACAACTCAACCAGTTTTATTCCATGACATCAACAGGCAAGTAAGAACACACAGAACAAATAAAAAATAGTAATGGACATCTGAAAATGAAGAACCCTATCTTGCTATAATCTTTGAGCAGTTATGTGCACTAATCTGCATACCAGATGGAAAAACTACACCTCAGTTACAGAAAGTGAATCAACTGAAAATGGAGCAAAACCAGTTTTGTGATTATATCGTGAAATAAATCTTGGGTGAAATCCTGCCTCCTTTCAAGTAAATAGAAATGTTCCATTGACTGTAATGGCACTAAGATTTCACCCCTTTTCTTTAAAGCCACAAGACACAGTACATCTATGGTCCAAGCTGAAGGTAAATGGGTCTCAGAATTAGGAAATATGGGGTTTGATTCTGGCTCTGCCACACATGTCTATGTAACCTTAGACAAGTTGTTCAGCCTGACATTTAAAAACTTATCCACTAATTTTCCATGTCTCTGTTTTTGAATATTCAACCTGAGAAGCCTAGACCCTGATTGTCAGAGCTGCTGAGCATATGCATACCCCATTGACACTAAGTAGAGCTTTGATGTCTTAGTACATCTGAAAAATCAGACCCCTGGAGTCTCAAGTTGGGCTCCTGAAATTAGTCGACACTTCTGAAAACTTAGTATTCTGTTCCTTCATGGCTCTATTTCCGCATCCATAAAATAGTGATAATAATACTTAGTGTGACACTAAATGAATGTTTTGGGGCCATACTCATCCCCCAGCATGGAAAAACTCTTCACATGCATATTTAACAACTGTGCATTTAATTCTGTAAAAAATCATGGCTAATCATTGTGGTTTTCCTCCAACCTTTATGCAGCAGCCACAAGAGAAGCCAAAAGGAGCTATTCACACCTTCATCCCTGGAAAATGTCAGTAAATGTGTCTGGCACCACAACTAATTGAGTTTGAGAAGATGTAGCAGGCTGAAGTATTACAGTGATTGCTCTGCTTAATTTGTTGCTTTATTATTTCATTTTACCTATGTCATAATTCGTCTTTGATGTTCTCTCTCCTCTCTCTCTTTTTTGTTTATTTCTAGTCATAAAACTTCTGCTCTTCACATAATTAGGAACAGGCCAGATAATGAAATTAGGTAAACATTCTCTAGAGCATGAATTGTCTTCCTGACAGAAATGCAGCTGGTATAAACACTCTGTCTTATGCAGTACAAGTGATTGTGTTCTGAGTTAGATGTGGTCTAATAAAAGGCTACATATATTTTTCTTAGTGATGTCTATGTAAATTTGGCTCCTCCTGGTAGATAATGTGTTAAAACACAACACCAAGCAAACATGGTGACTGTGACAGCATGAGAGAGGCTTGTTGCTCTTTCTGACACTAGAGAACAATATTGCATGGATTAAAGAAACTATATAAATGGCATAATGGGGACTAAAGTCACTGCATAGTGGTACTTATAAGATGGGGAAAGAGTGGTTAGAGTACTAGGAAGTGGAGCTTTCTCCTCTGCCAACTGCAAAGAGAGAGGTCACACTCTTCTCCCTGGCCTCGGGAAGTGCTGCTTCCAGTTCCTGTGTTAGCCCAAAATTTGGATCCAAATGCCCCTATAGTGGCTTAGGTATACTAATAAACCAATCACAAAGCTTGTCTTTATAAGCTGATAACAGGAGGTGGCTCACCCTAGAGGACTTACAAGGGTTTACCACGGGTTTCCCTTTAGATTGTTGGAAAACTCCCCAAAACTGCCTGCCTCAGTTTATATGAATACAGACTTCCACTCAAAGGACTGACACTCAGATAGTAATTTCTTAAAAAAAAAAAAAAAACAAACAAACAAAAAAAAACATCTTTATTAAATGCTAATTCTATTACAATTGGATTCTTAAATTGAAAATCAACATAATGAAACAAATAGCATAGGTCACCTGGGATAATATAAGACACCATAAACTGTGTAACTCAACATCAGATATAAAATCAATAATAAACGTGCAATGCAATACTCATAACACAATATCACCTTTTTTTTTTTAGCACAAACTATAATATTATGAATACATATTGTGGTGTAGTGTGGTGAACATACAACATTTCAACAGGTAACATAGAGAGAAAAGAAATCTTTTACATATGTATAAAGCCTTAATACAATGTTATTAGAATACCAAAACTATTACAATGTAACAAACAAATTCTGTGTAAAGTAACATTGCAGTAGTACACATATAATAACATTACTACAAAATAACATTTTATAAGTGTTGATCAGTCAATTATAGAATGGGTAGAGGGTAAGAAGTCATTCAGATGCAAAGTTCCAGAGGGGTAGCCATGTTAGTCTGTGTACAGCAAATCCAACGAAAGTCCTGTGCCACCTTAAAGACTAACAAATTTCCTTGGGCAGAAGAATTCGTGGACTGCTGAATTCCAGGTGTATTGGAAAAAATTATATAGTGAGGGTACTGGTGTCCATTGAATCAAACTGTAAACCCTGTATATAATGGAAACCACTTCAAGACAAGGGATGCAGCAGAACCCCTAGTTCCAGCACCTATGCTAAATTCTTTGTGTTTGAATTTTAAAAAGCAACAAACCATTCACAACCTTGAATTGGAACACATGAATATATTTGGCCGCAAAATGCAGTCAGTCTTAAGAAAAGGGCAAGAGAGGCTGCAGTATAAAGGGGCTGTCTTTCTTTTCAAAAATGTTACATTTGTTATAAGCTTTGGCATAACTAAAATAAAGCCAAATATTCTAAAAGCAGAGGCAGTCTGAATAGTCTACAAGTTTTAGTATGGGTAAGTGACTGGTTCACAGATATCAAAAGTCTCATATGTCAAGAACATATTTTCAGGGCAGCTGCAAGACTTGAAATTATTCTGTTGTAGTACACCCACTTTTCAGTTGGAATCAAAGGAAGTTCAAGTGTATCTGATAATGATTGTAGATTTCCTTGACCTGTAGCCTATTTTTGGGGGGTATATCTACACTAGCAATTTAGGACCCTTAAGTCGACCTAAATTCCTCCATGTCCACACCGGGCTTCATTAAGTCAACTTAAGAAGTCCCTAGACAGAGGTTCTAGAAAGAAACAGAATAATGGTGAACTGTAGTCGATACCGCCTAGTTGTTCAGATTTCTCAAGGCCATAGGTAATGGTAAGGTGTGGGCTTATGCTATTATCTGTAGAAAAAAGGGGATGATGAAGATACTGATTAGAATCCAGGAGGGCTGGAAGATTGGTAGAAGGGGAGAGACGTTCAGAGAGAGTGTTGTATCTGGCAGAAGAGCCTTGGGGCAGAAAATTTGGTGTGGTTTTATGTAGGACTTGGAATTAATGCCTTAAAGAGGTGGACTTTTGACTTAGGTGAAGGGCTAAACCATTTCCGTGGCCAGCTAGTGCTGGGATCTGGCAAATAAGTGAAACTGAGACAGAGTCTGATGCTGGTTTTGTAGAGACCTTACTACATGTTTGTGCATATAGATATACCCACAAGATACATTTAGGCTAGTATGAGTGCAACTTGAGGGAAGTTAGTGGAGTTCAACCAGTTTATGCTAATTGTAAATTTGACTGTGTGTATATATAAAGATTAAGTTAACCTGTCATTTTCTTCATGCTGAATTTTATCAGCCAACAGTTCAACAGATATCTAGAAGTTCTTATGCATACTAAAGCCATGTAGAATGCTGACCCAGATATAAATGAAATAGAATAGCTCAAGAACAAATGCAACAGTAGCTAGAGCTGACTGAAATATTCTTGGTGGAACTTTTTTCCTTTGAAAAATCCATTTAAAACCAAAATGTCCCAGGGGAGGGGTGTCTCACACACACATACACAGCCTGGCCAATAAGACTGTGGTTAGGACACTCGCCTGCGATGTGGAAGGCCCATGACTTATTCAGAAAAAGGACTTAACCTAGATCTCTTAAATCCCATTTGAGTTCCCTATCCATTAACCTATTGGCTATTCCGGTATAAGTATCTCTGTCTTTCTCATCTTGTTTTTCACAAAAAAAAAAAAAATCAAAAGGTCTCACTTTCATTCAGCTGGGGAACAAAAACAAACTTTGAAACCTCACTATTTTTCATTAAATGGAATTGTTTTCTAGCCAGCCTTAGCAGAAGCAAAATTTGTGGTCCTGTCCCTGTTCGAGGAGTCTGCTTTCCTTCAAACCATTCACCACCTTCAAGGCAGTCTACTTTCAACCAAAGACAGATGACAGATTAGCAAAGGAAGCAGAAACAGTCAAATGCCCTCTGTCTCTGGTGGTGATTCAGTTCCTCTGTTCTTCCACTCTTTTCTCTCCGCCTCTTCTTCCTGGCTGTCCATGTAGGCAGTGGGTCTGACAGATGTTGATAAGACAGATAGCTCCAGGTAGATTCTCAAGGCCACTGACATCTATCCATTTTTCACAGAAAAATGCAAAGCACTTATAAACAATTGCAAAGTTCTTCTTGAGTTTGTAATAATATAGACATCCAGCTGGATTTCTTAAGTCAGCTACTACAAAAGAATGATGTGAAAATCTGGGTCCCAAAGCTATAATAGAAGAGGGATAATAAAAACAGTTCAATAGAACAAGAAAAATGTCCAAAAACCAAAACAAAACAAAGCAGAGAGGAATAAATGAAAGACAAATGGTAGTACATTTTATGAGCCTTGGAATTGCATGTCTGTTTTCATATTCTATGGTACACCACATGCTTGTGTGTCATATCACTGTACCCAAAAAGTGCCCTTCAGTGTCTTATGAGGTCAGCTTTAATAATTATTTGGACTTTAATAGCTTTCTCAATTAATAAAAAGAAATTAACCCTTTCTCAGAAGTCTTTCCTTTTTTACTAATATAAATTTAACACAGATTGAATATCTCTGTAATTGGAACACACATTGTGCCACTGTAACCTCACACTATACTAGTTCCCACTGGTGTAACCTGGGTTGGTTCAAGTGTTGAGTGCTCAAATGACTATCCAGGCTATAATTGCTGCATGCCACTTTCCATGATCTCATGTTTGGGAATTTTGTATTGTCACTAAAGTTAATATTTTGCAGAAAGTGAGGAAGAACTTATATTTTGTTATTAATTAAGGCACCTTTATTTATTCATTAGTGAGCTTGACCTCTTAAGCAGCATTTGAAGGTTGTTCCTATAAGGGAACACTTTCTTACAAGAAATTTTAGAGAAAAGTTATTTTAATGTAGGCTGTAAGAATAATATGGGGAGCCTGTAAGGGGGAAAAATATTGTTTAGCAAAACAACTGTTTAAGCAATTGAAATTATATTGTTTAAATGTTTAATCAGTATAATATTTTACATCCCAAGGGATCATGGGGGAGTGCCTAGGTGTGTGGGGTATCTTTCTGTGCCTCACCTTGGCCCCACCACCATGTGGGAACCTGGCCCCTCCTATCACCCTGGAGAGGTCCCTCCAGAGCCAGTATATCATTGCCCCCAAGCCCACAGTATGGTGCAATATGGCACCTCTGTGCACCACTTTGCTTTGCCTATTCCCCAAGCCCATCTGCTTCCTGTTGTGCTCCTGGTCCTGCCCCAGGACTGGGGACATCCCCTGTGTCCGTCTGACCCACCCTCCAGACCCTTCATCTGGGTGCACCCCTAGAAGCCTGTTCTACAATGAGCTTACTAACCTGTTTTTACAACTGTTGGGCGTTCCCTTTGAAATGGTTGTATTTTTCTATTTTCATGCATTTACACTTGTATTTAGAAATACTGAAAATTAAAATAAGCCATTTGAAAATGCCTCATTCTCACTGTGAAGCTGCTGTGTTTGTAATAGCCACTGACCAGATGTATTTTGTGAAGCGCGCTGCTAGTTGGTCAGGGGAACACAGCCAGGTTTTGGTGAAGCTCTGGTGTGAAGGGAGTAAACGGTTTGGTTTTAGCAAGAGCCCAGGAATGGCGACGCATACCAGGATATAGCAAAGAAGCTGACAGTACTGAACTCTCAGCCCAGCCAGTGACCAGTGCAGGGAGAGGATTAAGCTGCTCAAAACTGACTATTGAAAAACCAAGGATGAGACCCGCATGCCTGGGAACTCAGTGTGAGGGGGGTGCTGGGTCCTGCCCCAAGTACGGAGTCACCAGCACTTCATGACAGCCTTGTTAGGCAGGATGGTGACCTTCTCACCCCTAAATCTATATAGGATTGGACGGGAGCAAGCAGGTGCCAGATCAATCTGCCAAATATCTTATGTACTTAAACTGGTCCCCAAAGAGTCTTTGCTGTTGGAGCTGCTGCACATCCTGAGTCCCTACTCAGAGGAAGTTCCTGATCCACAACCCACCCCCCGCTACCACCCCCGCCCTGCACTCCCCCTTCTCCATAGAACCAGCATCAGAAACACAAGAGGCAGGATCCCCTCAACCAGATGGTTCCATGTTTGTTGTTATTAATCTAGGGATGGGAGGGATTTTTTATTTATGACCCACTGCAAACCACAAGCAGGTCCCAGGATTTGTCAGCAACAAAAGGTGATTTAATGCCAGTTTTGACCCTCTCTTTGCTCCAGTCCTGCATGAACCATAACTCAGCCTATTATGATTTGATTTCAATTGTACATGTGATTGTTATGAAACCAGGGACAAAAACACCAACAGAACCTCACAACTGATATTTGACTGGTCAGGTCATTGTTGGCTGTGTGAACCTAGACGAATCACTTTCCTTCTTGGTGCCTCAGTTTGTAAAAAGGGCATAAAGATACTTCCCTCATTCATGCAACAGGGCAAACTCCTGCCCTCGCTGAAGTCAATAGCTAAACTCCCAATATATCACCCACTATCACTAATTAAAATGGGCTTCTCTAAATCGTCTATACACTTTCTTTAAAAGCCTATATTATAGTGAAGCATTTCAGATACATTCATTTTTCTCCCAAGACTGTGCTTGAATGGTAAACATGGTTTCCTGCCGTGTCTGTGCCCATGGTAGCACAAGGACAGCGGGATCCACTGCTGCTATAATGGAGCGCTGTAAACTTATGTGCCAGCTGGGTTTGTCTGTTTCCATCTGCCTCCCCAATTTCCACCCTGCAGCTGTCTACTGAGTTGAGGAGGGAGCATCCTATTATGCTGTCAACTGCCTGCCAAACTGAGACAGGCTCTTCGTTTCACAGCTGCTTCTACAACTGGGATGAAAATTTCTCATTCCTTTTAGTTGCCAGTATAGTTCAAGGAAGGGGGATTCCCCCTTCTGCTCATGTTCCTGTCTTTTTGGAGGCTATAAAGCCAGCCACTAACCAGAGCTTGCTCGTTGTGAGTGTCTGAAGGCCGAAAGGGACCCAACAGCATGCTTGCTGGACATGCCACCAGCTGAACTGTCTAGTTCACCAGTCATGATTAACTCTACTTGCAGTTAAACCATGTTGAGCTGCACCAGCTGCCAACATCTGTCTTCAGTGATGAGTAATTTTGCTAGTGTCAAGAGAGATTCAAATGTAAGCTCCTCAGGGCAGGAGTTCTCTTCATGTCTGTGTTTGCACAGTGCCTAGCAGAATGGGATCTGGATATAGGTGGCAACCTCTGGGATACTATTGCAATATAAATGGTAAATGCTAATAGCAGCAAGTGATGCTGCCAGAGAACCACAATGCAAATAGTCCTATCTCACTCTGTTTTTTAAAATGATAAATGTTGCCACAGGCAGGAACTGTCCAAAACCGATATGGGGCACCTCCAAAATCTCTGCAGGAAAGGCCTGAGTTTAAAATAAATATGTTAAGAAGTGAAGTTAGTGGATGGCAATTTCTTGCAGTCGCCAATAGATGGAGCTGTGTTGCTGCTAACCCAAGTTCCCTCAGCAGGGAATGAAGGCAAATAGTTTGCCTTGAAAGGGTCCCTTTTGCAATCTGCAGGCACGTAATATATAACTTGGAACTTTACTCCCAATGGCAAGGCTGTGACGCAAGGCGGTGAGCACAGAAATCAGTAGTTGGCTCTGATTGTGTGAAGACATTCTGCTGCAGCACAAAAGGCATGTGTTGTCCTTGGCTGATCTGAAAATGCTGCTATCCAGTCACACAAGGCAAGGTCCTTTCCTCTCCCTCCTTTCAAAGGCTGGTGTGCGTCTACCAGACAGTTTGAATAACTATTTACTGAAAACAGTTATTTGGCAAGTGTGGAAACTGTTTTTCTCTTCTCTCCCTCCTTGCTGGGTTCCTCTCACCAAATCACTTGGTATCAGAGGCGGCTTTTGGGGTAAGTGAAGCAGGCGCTCGCCTAGGGCCCCTGAGCAGCAGGGGGCCCCTTTGCCTACCCCAAAAGCTGTGTCTGCCTCCTGCCCTGCAGAACACACAGTGGGGGCAGCAGTGTGGAGGGGTTTGTGGGGGGGGGCAGGGCCAGTCGGTCTGCGAGGGCCCCAGTGCTTGGGCACGGCAGGCTGGCCCAGAGGCCTGCCTCCACACAGGGGTTTGGGGGCTCTTGGCAGGGTGGAGGGGGCTGGCCATAGGGGGTGGGGTGCCAGGGCTGAGGGGGAGCACTGCCAGGGAGCCCTATGGGGGCCCGCAATAGACCTTTGCCTAGGGCCCCGATAGGCTAAAGCTGCCTCTGCTTGGTATTCAAAGATTAGATCACAGGTCACCTAAGGAGAAGCACAGATCCTGGCCAGCATTTCTAGTGCTCTGTGATCCATACCAACCGCTACGCTACGAGCTAGGGGTGTGATTCACTGCTCGCATACGTGTTCTCACACCAGCTTGATGACAGCTAGAGTGAGTGTGAATAGTAGGTAGCCATGATGGCCCAGGCAGCGGCAATGCGGATATACTTAGTTATGCTGAGTACAAACTAAAGTGCACCTCAGCTGTCACTGCCCACTGCAGCTACTCTGTTAGCACAAATAGGTGTTCTCAAGATAAGACCCACACCCTAGGTGTGTAGGTTAGATGTAATTTATAATGAGCAGAAACATTTGGAGCACTCTGGACAACAGGGGAAAAAAGGCACATAGGCTATGTCTACACTTACAGAGCTAAGTCGACTCCATTAAGTCGACTTAACAAGGTCGACACAAGTCGATGTAAAGTCGACCTTGTTAAGTCGACTTAGAGAGTCTACACTAGAGGTAGGTCAACGGAGAGCCTATTTGCCCGGCTCCCCAACAAGAAGGGAGCCACGGCTTCTCTTGCGGACAAGGGAGCCGTGGCTCCCTGGTGGAAGGGAGCCATGGCTCCCTTCTGCCAGGGAGCTGCAGCTTCCTTGTACCCAGCCCTATATCAATGTAGGGAATTAAGTTTGACTTAGGGCGTCCACACCAGTTTTAGACCGACTTAACAAATAGACTTAGGCATTAAGTCGACCTAAAGACCTAAAGAGTGGTAGTTATTAAGCCGACTTAAGGAAGCGCTGAAGTCGACTAAATGAAAGCCAGGTGTGGACGTGGCTTTGTTTAGGTTGACTTAAGCATCCTCAAGTCGACCTAAGTTGCCAGTGTAGACACACCCATAGGCTATGTCTACACTTCTTGTTAATTTAAGTCGACTTAGCATGTCTACACTCAAAAATTAAGTCGACTTAAAAGGGACCCTGCCAAATCAACTTAGAGCATCCACACTGGACGCCTAAGTCGACTTGTAGGGGCTAGGTGGACCTGGGACTGGTCCACGGTGGCAGGGAGGGCACTCCTTACCAAGTGCCAGGGGGCTCAGCCTTTGCCCCATTGTACCTGGGTACAATGGGGGCTGAGCAGGACAGGGACAGTGGCAGGGCGTAAAAGCAAGGTGGGCAGGGCTCTGTCCTGCCCTGTGGGGGGGCACGCCAGGCTTTGCCTGTGCCAGCCATCCTGGCAGGGAGGGCAGTGGGGGAGCCCTGAAGCCCTTTAAGTCAACTTTATGTTGACTTTGCGCTAAGCTGCGTCTACACTGGCTAAGTCAACTTAATAAAGTCGACTTAGCCAGTAAAGTCGACTTTAAATGAGATTTTATAAAGTCGACTTTAATTTTCCTTAAATTGACTTAAGCTGCTGCTTAAGTCGATTTAAGGAAAATGTAGTGTAGATGCAGATTAAATTAAATCAATTTAAGCAAGCTTAAGGTGACTTAATTTGTAAGTGTAGATGCACCCATAGAGATTGGCACATGATCAGTAAGCTGGAGGCAGTGGCTGGACCTATCTGCAGAGGAGAGGCTAGGTAGCAGGAAAATAGACATTATTTGCTCAGCATATGTGTAAACAAGGTTAAGAATCTGAGAGCCTCTCTCACTTAGCAGCTAAACAGGGAGGGGGACAACTGATTTGCTGGGCTTTGTATTTGCATGACACTCAGCATAATTTCACCCAGAGGCTGGGCATGATGGGAGATGGTATGTATGGCTGGTTCAAATCCTCTGAATCTGGTGTTTTAGCAGAAGGGGGAAAGGAAATATTATTCTTTCATGATATGCCACCCTTTGATTGTATAACTGTTATTGACAGACAACAGAGTCTTGTGGCACTTTTAAAGACTAACAGATTTATTAATCGCAGGCAACCCTGGTTTTCATAGTTGTAAATCCAGATGGGGAGGGGTGTGAACACTAGCTGTGCTGGAGTTGTGCTTTAAGCAAACACCTATTTCCCTGCCCATTGTTAAAGGATAGACCTAAAGATTTGTTGTGGAGACTCTTTTGTTATTTTGATTGAGTAGAAATCATCAGGAAAGCAAAAACTTCCCAGAGAGCTGAAAGCTGACCGAAGTTAAGCAGAAAATTGATGTTAGCAGATGGCAGGTGTGACTAGTGCATGGTGCAGTGGAGTCAGCAGGCGGAGCCAGCGGATGGCAGGTGTGACCAGCTGGTGGTGTGGTGGAGCCAGCGGACAGCAGGCGGAGCCAGTGAACAGCAGGTGTGACCAGCGGGCAGTGCGGTGGAGCCGGCAGATAGTGGGTGTGAGTGGCCAGTGGGTGGTGTGAGCAGATGTTGAGGTGGCAGAGGACAACTGGAGGGGAGGGCTGAGGGCTGCCACCTCTTTCCCCTTCTTAAAGGTGGACAATGAAACTTTGATGGTCAGTACGGGGGCTATGAAGAAGTGAAGGATACACTCTATGTACACTGGGGTGGAATGAGTTCTGTCTATTGGGTTTTTGTGGGAATCTTTGCACTGTATCACAATCAGTGCTGTGTTTTGATGTTGCCTTTATTTAGCCTTTATTAAAAGTCTTGTATGCTATACTCAGACTCATGCTTGCGAGAGGGGAAGTATTGCCCTTCTAGGGCGCCCAGGGAGTGGTGTGTAATTTACAAGTCGACCTAGGCATCCAGTGTGGACGCTCTAGGTCGATTTTGTAGGGTCCCCCCTAAGTCGACTTAAAATTTAAGTGTGGACATGCTAAGTTGACCTAAATTAACAAGACAACAGAGTCCTGTGGCACTTTTAAAGACTAACAGATTTATTTATTGCATGAGCTTTTGTGGGAGAAAATCCCACTTCGTCAGACGCTTTGAAGATGGGAAAGTTACAGAATGGGAGGAAATTAAATGCAGGGGAGTGTATGACATAGGATCAGGTCAGGCTGTAACAGCAAATCAAAATAGGTGTTAGGATTCAAACACTGGGGAACAGCACATAGTCTTTAAAAGTGCCACAGGACTCTGTTGTCTTTCTACAATAGACTAATACGGCTACCGCTTTGGAATTAAATTAACAAGTGCAGACATAGCCCTTGATGTTAATGGCAAACCTCCCACTGACTTCCCTGGATCCTGGATTTCACCCATGGGGATTTTGTCAGTTCACTGCCATTCCAGATCCAATAGAGCAGACTAAGGAGAAGGAAATGCAAGCTTAGCTTTCAAGGCAGAGAATGTAAAGCTCTAAGCATCCTATTTAATGAAAGAGATAGAGGGGTGAATTGGGGAAATAGTCCACATATAAGCTTTGTGAGCACAAAAAGCAACTTTTGATTCTTTACTAGAAACGAAGAGAGATTCTACAGTGGAGATGAGTCGAAGTGGCCACACAGCCCCATATGGCACATGGCAAAGTGAGCTGCAGAGGGAAGTCCTATTGTTACATAAATTGTGTAGAATTCAGGGCTAATTGCAGTTACAAAGTAATAATGCCACATGCACTCTGGGCTGGACAACACATTTGTGCAAAGTGCTGGGGAGGGGGCAATGTGCAGCTGCACTTCCCAAAGAGGAGCAGTGTGGAAGAGTGTGTTTGGGCCAGCTTGGTAGCACACAGGGAGGGAGGGAACTCTGCCCCATGGCACTTAGGTCGAAAGGTCTTTGGGGTAGAGTTTGTATTTTCGTTCTTTATTTGTACAGAATCTAGCACAGGGGGTTCCCAGTGCATGACTGGGGTCCTAAGTTCTCCAGCAACATGAATAAATGACAATAATTAATAAAGGTCGAACTCTGTCACAGAGGTCACAGATTCTGGGACTTAATGGAGCTCCATGACATCTTCTGCTTCAGCCTGCTGGAGCAGCCCTGGGGCTGCCAGAGCAGTGGCTGGGGCTTGGTCAGCTTCCCGGGCTGAAGTAGTGGCTGGCAGTGAGTTCCTGGCAGAGCTCCACCTGTTAGTCTCCTTCCCCCCACCAGCATATTTTTAGTAAAAGTCAAAGACAGGTTATGGGCTTCTGCGAATTTTTGCCTGTGACCTGTCTGTGACTTTTACTAAAAATACCCATTACAAAATCTATACCTCAATAATGAATAGAAGGCTGGGTGCTGAAAAGAATTTAGAAAGTGAGCAGTAATTGGGATCTCTGAGCACAGACCTCATTTGTTATCTGGATTGCTAATTACATTGGTCAATTAGCAGGAAGGCAGATTACAAACTAGCAACACCTTTTGAGATTTCCTGGAAATTTATTTAATCTTTTTATCTTATGCAGTTCCCTGTTTCTTGACAATAATGAGAGTTATCTGATATTAAGACAAAAAGCTTCCATTTGTTTTGATAGCCCTAAGGAGAAATGAACCAGCCAGTCCTGAATCTTTTTCTTCTGGTGCGAGCAATTTCAATCTGAAGTTTATTCTTGAGAGCATACCTATAAAGTAGTGCTCTCTGAAAATCCATACTCTAGGTGGGGAGGCATGATTCATGGCATTGGTAATAGAAGGCAGAGTCTTTAATTTCTAGATCGTGATTCAGATTTAACCCAGGTTAGTAGTAAGTAATAACTAAATATTATTGCCATCTGTTGGCTGGTTTGTGGCCTAATGCACCATATATGAAAGTTGACCTTAGTCTACTTCTAGTTGACAGGTGCTCCCATGGCAATCCACACCTTTGTGAAGTGTCTAGTCACAGAAACTAAATATGAAAGGGACCTGGAGACCAAACTGTCCCTTTGCTGCTTCCCACTTACAGTAACAATAGTAAAAATGTACTGAAAGCTGAACGGGACCCTATGTTCATTGTAAGCTCATCCTCTGATTCTGTGCTTGCTACTTTTCTAAACTGAACTATTTCTTAAATTGTGTCATATTTTTCATCTCAGCACTGCAGAGAGCTTCCAGGTCACAATGATATGTTACCCAGAACTCCCCCTTCTTGTCTTTCAGAGTTAGTTCTCTTCATGGCCATGCCTACAGTCATTTTCCTGGGCTGCATTGCTCAAGCTCTTCAGCAGGAAGTCTTACTTGCTGCAGAAATGAGTAGAGTCACCCAATAAAGAGACTGCATCTTACTGACTATCCCTTTTTTTCATAATTTTATTTTATTCTGTATAAGTTTTCATACTGACCTCATCGCCATAGTATCTAACTGCCTTCCTGTAGTGCATTAAGTGATGTAACTAACACTGGTTGTAGCTACCCACATCCTCACCTGAGGATGTGACCTGTATGCACAGTGGGAGGTTTTGTATTGGTAGGATTGGGTTGGGTTGGTTGGCTGGCTTTTTTGCATGTCCATGTTGCTGTGTGTTTGTTAGAGAGGGAAGTTGAAGAAATGTGCCTTGCACTTGGAGTTGAGCATAGGTAGGTTTGTGATGCTCCTTAGTTCCTGGGGGAGTTCATTCCACAGTTTGCCCCCAAGGAAGCTCTGGCTCCTTCACAAATAAGCTTTTCCCTTGTGGCTGAGAGTTCCACTATGCTTGAGGAGCAGAGCTATCAACCACAGTCTTCATCTTTATGCATATGGTATTCTTTTAGAGATCCTGAGCTCAGACCTGGGAGTGCCTTGAAGATAAGGGCTGAGACCTTGAACATTAGACTCAATATTCCGTGGAAAGCCAGGGCAGACCTATGTGCTTGCAGAAGTCGATATTGCTGAGGAGACCTTGGAATTTCCTAAGCTTTCATGGTTTCATGGCCATGAATGGTATCCTCTTCCCTTGTCTCATACCTACTGCATTCTCACACTGATACTCAATGTATAATAAGTTATTAGCACCAACATTTTTCACATGTCCTGCAGTTGGATTCTACCATTAGTGGCCTCCTCCCATCTTCCCTTGAAGCTGAGAGTAATAAAAATTAGATCTTCATTCATTATTTAAACTTCCATTATCCTTCCTAGAGATTTGGGTGTATTTTACTTTTTACTGGAATTTTTCTGGATGTCTGTTTTCAGCTGTTTGTTGGTTGCAAGCCCAGAGTACAATATGTCCAAATGCAGTGTGGCAAAGCCAGGCCAGATGGCTTTAGAAGGGTAATTGAAGGCAGGTTTGTCAGCCCTAGAATGCTGAAAGCACTATTCCCAGCAGGCAAAGGAGAAACAGCTGTGGGGCAATTAGGGACACCTGGGCCTTGTTAAGGGCTGTTCCTGGCCCAATAAAAAGACCCACCTCCACCAGCTCAGGTGTGGGAGAGGAGAGGAGAGGAGAGGAGAGGAGAGGAGAGGAGAGGAAAGGAAAGGAAAGGAAGCCGAGCCGAGCCGAGCCGAGCCGAGCCGAGCCGAGCCGAGCCGAGCCGAGCCGAGCCGAGCCGAGCCGAGCCGAGCCGAGCCGAGCCGAGCCGAGCCGAACCGAACCGAGCCGAGCCGAACCGAACCGAACCGAACAACACCAGAGCAACATCAGAAGAAGGTTAGAGGAAGGGAAGGAGACTAGGCAAGGCCTGGGAGGCTTGCCTCGTCCACTGCAGCAGGGGCAGCAGAATACTTCCCTTCTACAAGGGCTGAGTCCAGGGCAGTGAAGCCATGGCCCTGACAGGGAGAAGTGGGCTTGCCAGGGAGTCTGACTTACCATAGGCCCTACTACACCAGGGCATTGGACATTAGGTGGCACGAGTTGGAGAGTACTCTGCCACAGCAGCTTGGTACTGAGTACTAACACCTTTTTTTCACAGCGATGAGGCCCCACTCCTGCCACACCCTGGTCAAGTACCGGCACTTCTTTTTTTTTTTTTTTCTTTTTTACAAAAAACCCACTGTCCAAATGTATCACTGAGGTAAGCCCATCAGAATCAGTGGCCTAATATTACCATCCATCCTTTCCTCTCTGTCATGTGTCTAGTCATCAGCCTGTTTAGGGTTGCCAGCTATTCTTTCCTGAATTTCACTAAATTAAATAAAAAATATAAAATGAAAAAATACTCTATCCATTTCCAAGTCTCAAAGTACTTAAAGGATATAACTTTGTATAAAACAAAAAGATTGTATTATATCAGGGAGAACAGACAAAGCTTTGGGACCCAAACCTCAAACCTCTGTTTATATCTGTACTACAACACTGCTTCCATTACCGTGTCTCTTCAAACCATCCCCTCAGAAAACCACCCTTCCCATACAAAGTTTTGACCTCCCAAAAGGGAAAGTAGCAAGCACTCGATGAATTTCAATAGGGACTTCACTATTGCTATTGACTTCACATGGAAGGCACTCAGGGTACACCTACACTTACAAATTAAGTCGATTTAAGCTTGCTTAAATCGACTTAATTTAATCTGCGTCTACACTACATTTTCCTTAAGTCGACTTAAGCAGCAGCTTAAGTTGACTTAAGGAAAATTAAAGTTGACTTTGTAAAACCTAGTATAAAGTCAACTTTACTGGCTAAATTGACTTTATTAAGACAACTTAGCCAGTGTGGATGCAGATTAGCCCTAAATCGACATAAAGTTGACTTAAAGGGCTCCAGGGCTCCCCCACTGCCCTTCCTGCCAGGGTGGCTGGCACAGGCAGAGCCTGGCGTGCCCCCCCACAGGGCAGGACAGAGCCCTGCCCACCCTGCTCTTATGCCCTGCCACTGTCCCTGTCCTGCCCAGCTCCCATTGTACCCAGGTACAATGGGGCAAATGCTGAGTCCCCTGGCACTTGGCAAGGGGTGCCCCCCCTGCCACTGTGGACCAGTCCCAGGTCCATCTAGCCCCTACAAGTCGACTTAGGCATCCAGTGTGGACGTGTAACCCATATGCCTGAAAAGGCTATCTCTGAGAGACCTGCTGAGGGTGGGTTACTGTTGTTGGGCAGATTAGCGACCCACAACTGGAAACTTCCAGAAGCAGGGAGTGGTAGCAATTTGAGCATGCTCCACAGTGTACCCTGCTGGTGTGATGTGATGTTCTCAGTCAGATGACTGGAGAGCAGCAGCCTGAGCAGACAGCAGGCAGGAGCTGCCTTGAGGGGAGACCATGTGCTCAGTGTTCTGGAGAGGAGCTGAGCCAGGAGTGAACAAAATGTTTTCTCCATGTAAAGGAGTCATTTGCGACAGACCTTGCAGACATGCATATGGGACTGAGGGCTGGTTGCAGAGGAGAAGAGAAAGCCTGCATGTAATGCTACAGAGGATCCCAGCAAAGAAAGAAGAGGACAGCTATTTCTTGCCACTCAAGCTTCCACACTGGAACAGAGACTGTAGCTGAGAGTTGGGTGAACTCCACACAGACTTTGGGACTCTTGGGTATCTTTCATGCAAGGGATTGTTCTTGGTTAATTGTAGTTTGTTTTCTTAGGATAAGGTTCATTTAGTTAGTAGTTAATAAAGTTCATTGTTATGTTTGTTTTTAGTAGTATTTTAATGTGTGAGTGTAGCTCTGAGCAAGCTTCACCGTGAGTCCTGTACAGACTGGATCCTGGGTCTCCAGCTGCTTTCCCCATAGGGGTTGGGATTGATTTCTGTGGGGCACTGGAGAAGGGCAACTAAATTAATTTAGCCCACCCGAAGGTTACAGATGCTCTAAGTCGATTTGGCAGGGTCCCCTTGAAGTCGACTTAATTTTTGAGTGTAGACATGCTAAGTCGACTTAACAAAGTTGATTTAAAGTTGACTTAGCAAAGTCGACTTATTTGGCCAAGTGTAGACATAGCCTCAGATACTTCAGTGATGGGCAGTAGTTTATAACCCAGAGATAGAAAGATAGTTTCATAGAGGTGACAACTTGTTTAAGTAAGGATTTGAATCATAACTTACTAAAGCAATCAAATACAAGGAACTCCATTCATTTTGATTATGATCATAACTTTGATTTCACCAAACTTCATTTCTTCAGTATCATATGGACCAAGTTGGCAGAAAGCATGAATTCAGAAACCCACTGCCACTTTCCTAGCATATTACAAATATGTTTATTTTCTCATCCTCTTTTAATTACAGTGGTCCACTCTGAAAGACTTGACAGATTCAGGAACACATTTTAACAAGCTCCCTTTATTTGTTTTTCCATGGAGACTTTAGTTGGTATAGTCATGGGAAAAAAATAAGTAATATTATACAAACAGTCTCTTCAAAAATAAAAGCTGCCTATGTTATTTAGAGAAACAGAACAAAATGATCTCATTCAGTGAAATGCCGTATTTTCAAAATGGAACCTGGGAGTTACGAGTGGAAACTCCTCATTGGTGTGTAAATTAATAATTGTGGAGATTGATTTCAAAGAACTTTGTGAAGGTAATTTATAGATCCCACCTACCCCTGAGCACCCTAATAATGCTCACAGATCTTCTGATTCAGGAGGGTATTTTGTGACATTCACAGTGGGCCCTTTCTCTACTTCAATTCTTCTGCAATGACTCAGAATGAAATATAACACTCTTATTCCCCATTAGCACGAAGCAGAAAGAAAGGAAGGAATAAGAACAGAAAAGTAGGGAAGACAGGTTCAGGTACTATCATCTATCTCCTGACTGAGAAGTTTTGCTCCTGTGTTTATAATTATTGATTTGGCAGCTGTAGCAGCTCTAGGCTGCCTGAAGCTGTTTGTTGAACCCCATATTTAATTTTTCTACAAATATTTTTGACCGTGTATTCATCAGAAGTATTTTAATTTTCATTAGTAACGTCAAACACAGGCCAACTCAATGCTTCTAAGAAGGAAAGAATGCTACATTGCCTGCTGGAATTCTGCAAAGTGAAGCACAGTGGTCCCGGTTTTCCCTCATACTTAGTGTTGTTTAGCTCACTATCATCATGGCTTTATCCAGGCCCTTTGATTCCCAACAAAGGAGTGGGATGAGGGGAGGAAAAAGACAGGTTGGGGCATGGCTGGATCACAGTGCCTCTGGCTATTTTGTTCCGGTGTGACGGCCTACAGAGGGCTGCTAGAAGCCACATAATTTAGAACTGACCTAAAGTGCAAGAACTAGGAAGGAAGAAGAGGAATGGAAGATCTTGGCCCACTGTCTGTTACAAAGGTGCTGGAAAGTTGTCCTTGTGCATGCTTTGAGTAGTCAAGTATTTCTCAGGGAAGCAAATTGCTGAGTAATTAACTGATGTCACAGAAATTAGAAGCTACTCTAGTGTGTTGGCAGGATTTTCTCTATCAAAGCTCTGTAAAGAAGGAGAACAGAACTTTTGGGAAAGAAGTCTTTGCCTTCCAAGAACAGCTTGGCACAAACAAATGAATTTGAAGTGTGTTTACACTGACCTGTCACAAGGTGAATTTGGACTTTTTACCATTGCTTATCTTTGTGAAGTATGGGTTTGATTTATGAATGTTCAGTGTTTATAGCAGGGAGCTTAAGATTGGTTTTACCCAAGGAGGGAATTATTCTTTGTCAGCTAAGTATCTCTAAAACAAAAAGATAATATGCAAGTCTTAGTAAATGCAGTTTGGGTAATAGCCTAATTTTTTTCTGCACAATGAGATCATTTTACTAAAACATTTGAAATATAAACTAAAGTCAAAGTGGCAATTGGCTTTTTCCATGCTGATGTAAAAGCTGTTTTGGCATTTTATAGAATAAGATTTGGGGGCACTGTGGGGTGGTCTGTTACATGGATGCACTGATCTGTACTCTTCATGTCATGACTGTGCAAAGTCTCAGGTCACATTACAGCCCACAGGCTGTAGAAATAGCAGCAGAGCAAGCTCATAGTTGATCCACACTTCCTGCTTTGCTTACTGGGACGATTCCTTCCCACATCTGATTTGAGATTTGTAGTGCATAGCACAATTACCGTATTTTTCGGACCATAAGACGCACCTGACCATAAGACGCACCCAGTTTTTAGAGGAAGGCAAAGAAGAGAAAAAGAAGGGAAGAGAAAGGAAGGCAAAGAAGAGAAAGTAAGGAAAGAAGAGAAAGAAAGAAAAAGAAGGAAAGAAAAAGGAAGACAAAGAAGGAAAAAAGAAAGGAAGACAAAGAAGGAAAAAAGAAAGGAAGAGAAAGAGGAAGAAAAAAAAGAAGGAAGGCAAAGAAGAGAAAGAAGGAAAGAAAAAGGAAAGCAAAGGCGAGAAAGAAGGAAAGAAAAAGGGAGAAAGAAAAAGAGAGAAGGAAGGGAGAGAAAGAAGGAAGAAAAAGAAGAAAGAAAGAAGAGAAACAAAGAAGGACCCTGCCTTGGCCCCGGGAAGCCGCCGGCGGGGCCAGGGGAGGACCGTGCCGCGGCCCGGGAAGCCGCCGGCGGGGCCGGAGGACGATCCTGCCGCGGCCCGGGAAGCCGCCGGCAGGGCCGAGGGAGGACCGTGCCACGGCCCGGGAAGCCGCCGGCGGGGCCGGGGGACGACCCTGCCGCGGCCCGGGAAGCCGCCGGCGGGGCCGAGGGAGGACCCTGCCGCGGCCCCGGGAAGGCGCCGGCGGGGCCGGGGGAGGACCCTGCCGCGCCCCGGGAAGCTGCCGGGGGAGGACCCTGCCACGCCCCGGGAAGCCGCCAGCGGGGGGGAGCATACCCCAGCCCTGGAGGCTGATCCCGGCAAGGTGCTGGGAGGCCGAGGCCCCGGGAAGGAGGCGGACGGCGGGTGGGAGCCCGGGAGCCCGCCGCTGCCGCAGCCATCCCTCTGGCCCGGCCACGTGGGGCAGGCAGGCAGGCGCCCGCTCCAGACCATAGCCTAAGCCCCCCTGTCCCAACCTGGGGGCGGGGAAGGCTAGCCCAGAGGTCAGGCGCAGGCTGGGTGTGCCGCGGCAAAGTGGCTGCCCCGGCGGTTGGAGGGAGCAGCGCTGGACAGCATTCGGACTATAAGACGCACCCTCATTTTCCCCCCACTTTTGGGGGGGAAAAAGTGCGTCTTATAGTCCGAAAAATACGGTATTCTTCTCTGTGTAGGGTGGGAGGTATGTATTATTTGGCAGTTAGGCAAATAGGAGTGAAATGCACTTTTAAAAATTTAAAACGTTTGCAATGTCTCTCTCCATTTTGACAAGTTGATGCTTTTTTCTTAATGCCCTGCAAATGCAGGCAGCATCCTGAGCAACCAGCAGAAAACTACACAGCAGATTAGTTGAAGCATGTGGGGCTTTTGGTAGAGGAGAGGTTGGCATACAGTGAAAGAAATTAACAGCTGCACTGTGCCCGACATTAAATAAAAAATGGAGTGCTAGGAGTGTTTGCAGCTTGTAAAAGCAAAACTATGCAGAATATGTTTTAAGTTTTGGGATCTAACCTAAACAATTGATATAAAACAAATTCATGGCATGTAGCCAGACTCTTTTCAAATCAAAACACCCAAATGAGTGCTCTGAGTTTTTCCTTGCAGAGGGTTCTCTGGCAGAGAACCATACCAGCAAGAGCTGGACTACCTAAGGATACAATTTCCCATGGAGGTCATGGATTCCATGACTTTAATGGACCTCTGTGACTCTTTGGCTTCAGCCCTGGCCACAGGAGCAGTCTGCGTTGCAGGCACATTGGCTGGGGTAGGGTCAGTCCTTGGAACTGGCCAGTGGCCAGGACTGGAGCAGCAAGAGGAATGCCAGTAGTCAGAGCAGCCACCAATGGTTAGAGCAGCAGCCAGCAGTGACTGGACTGTGCCTGGGTATTTTTAGTAAAAGTCAGGGGCAAGTTGTGGGATTCTCTGAATTTTTGTTTATTGCTCGCAACTTGTCCGTGACTTTTACAAATAATACTCATGACAAAAACTTACCCTTAACATTGTGTAAGAGAGCCAGGCCTGTTCTGACTTTCAGTTTATGGGACTGAGTGACCCATACAGCATAAGTCAATTTCTCTCCAGTGCATGGCATTTTACCCAGGTCTCTCTGTTTCCACTTTAGTATCTGGTTACATTTATTTCTTCTCTGTTAAAATGGTTGCTGGGGAGAACATACACAATTATAAGAACATAAAAAAGCCATCTTGCTCAGTATTTATGGTTGATTTTAATCCCACTATGTTTTTTTTTCATGCCCCCCTCTTTCTCCAGAAACAATCTATGTGATCCTGTATCGCCTTCATAGTAATTTATTCCAGATGGTCAGATCTGTACTAAATAGTTCTCTTTTAGCTTTCTATTTATCTCCAGTATCCTCATTTTTACATTATGTCCCCTAGTTTTTGAACCCTTCTTCCCTATCATCTCTCTCTCTCTCTCTGAAACTATTTGTGTCACAAAGGAAACTTTCAAATCCACAATTACGGTCATACAAAGCTAAGGAGACTTCCTAGTTTTTCAGCTGAGATGGGAAATAGAGATTGAGTGACAGGGGCCCCAAGGGGGTTCAAAGGCACTTTTATGGATGGTCAGTGTGAATTCAGGATTATTTGCTAACAGAAGTATTCAGCTTCTTTAGAAGAACTCACAGCTCAACACTTATTGTGGCCTGGCTAGCATACTGGACTGGAACACCAAAGACCTGGGTTCTTTTCTCAATACTGCTATTTATCTGCTGCATGTCCCTTGGGGAAATCCCTTGTGTCTAAGCCTCCGTTTCCCCATCTGTAAAACTGAGGTAGAGATGTTTACCTTCTCTGTAAAACTCTGCGATCTACTGAGAAAACAAAAAAGGTAGGAATTATCCTGATTGCAGTAAATTTCTTACTGAACACTAGCCCAATAAAATTGGAGGAGTATGTTCAAATCTGTGCACTGTGATAGTTTTACAAGAAATATTAGACCCTAGAGACAATTAAAGAAATATCATGAGGCCTCTATGGCATCTCTAAGAAACAAATCTGAAGACTGACCAGGAAGGAGTTCTATAGTCCAAGGCCTACCTCTGATATAAATCTTCCGTGTGAGGAAAATCCCACTTTGCAGCAATCATGACAAATAGACTGGCCACCAGCAACTGAAAAGAGCGATCTGATCTTCCGTCAGTAGGTGCAAGAGCTTGCGGGCAGATCATCAGCTAACATAAATGGGTCCAGTCCCACTGAAATCAGTCTACCCCCTTGTCTATAGAGAGACAAGGTGGGTGAGGTCATATCTGTAGTTCTGGTTATTTCGATTCAGGCAAATCTTGTGGTTGTAATGTAAATATTTCCTAAGGGGAAGCAGTTCTTGTGTCCCTGCATGCTGGGACTGTAACTGTGACACAAATAGATGGCAGGCTCCTGCCCTAGCCCTGTCTGAACATAGACCTGTGCAAAGTTAAATCTTGGTGAGAATAGGCCATTCAATCATACCTGGCATACAACATGCCACATGGATCTATTCCCTGAGGGCACGCTGCTTCACCTAAAGTTGTGAAGTAACTTATCCCTCCCCAGCATAGGGGCTGTGCATCTATCCACTGCCTCTTGCTTAGGGCTAGCTGTGAAAAAACTCACTGTCATCCTTAATGGGCCACAATATAATTGTCATGGTTGTCCTATATTATATGACGCACAGCAGGATGTGAACACTGCTATAAGTGAGCGTCAGCATTGAAAAGCAGCCCTTTAAAAAACCGGTGGTTAAACATATGGTATGGATGCTAATGAATAGCAAAATGTATTTACCAAACAATGCTAAATAAAGATTGACTAGGACACTTCAAACTGGCTCTGCTGAGAGGGCGTATAGACGTATCCTCTCCTTCTACACAACATTTTATGTCAATTAAAATGATGTATAGTAAAACGTTGGCTAGTAAAATGCATGCTATGTGCAGTTCAAAAATGAATAAGCTCTTTAAAAGAGGGAAAACATAATCACCACAGTGCATTTCACAAGCGTCTTATCTTTATGGGATGTTTTAGAGATGGGGTTTTATTTTTCTGTCTATTTTCCCCTTATCTCTCTGTTTACAGGGCCCATAGTTTAGAGCAGGGGTCCTCAAACTTTTTAAACAGGGGGCCAGTTCATGGTGCCTCAGACTGTTGGGGGGCCATACTATAGTTTGTAAAAAACGTGAACGCGTAGCTATCACGTCTGCTGCTGGCCTGTGTTTCTGGGTACTGGGTGGCAGGCGGTAATGAATCCACACACTTTTTGTTGGTGCTGTGGGGCTCCGGCCAGGCCCAGAGTGTGGGACTGACCGATTTTAGCCTGCTGGCCTGCTGTTGTGTAGGCAACTAGTAACCAATGTTCCCTCTAGGTTTGGCGGCCTGTGTGCAAAATTTTCAAGCCGTGTGCAAAACTTTTTCTGAATAAAATTTTTGTGCAAACTCACACGACAGAAATTATAGGCATTAATTGAAGTTAAAGTGATTGTAAATAGAATTAATTAATGGTGTTTAATTAATTTAATTTGAATGAATTTTGAATTGAAATTTAATTTTTAGAAAGGTTTTTATTTAAAATTAATTTTTAAAAAGCTTTTTAAAAAAGAAGGAAAAGAAAGAAAACAGAGAAGGAAGGAGGAGAAAAAGAAAAAAGTAAGAGAAAGAAAGGAAGGAAGCAAAGAAAGAAAGAGCAAGAAGGAAGGAAGGAAGAGGAAGACAAAGAAGAGAAAAAGAAAAAAGAGAAAGGAAGGAAGGAAGAGGAAGACAAAGAAGAGAAAAAGAAAAAAGAGAAAGGAAGAAAAGAGAGAAGGTAGGAAAAGAAAGGAGGAGAGAAGGAAAGAAGGAAGAGAAAGAAGGAGGCAGTAAGGAAGAGAAAGAAGGAAAGAAGAGAAGGAAAAAGGAAGGCAAAGAAGAGAAAGGAGGAAAGAAAAAGGAAGGCAAAGAAGAGAAAGGAGGAAAGAAAAAGGAAGGCAAACAAGAGAAAGGAGGAAACAAAGAAGCCGAGAAAAGAAAGAAGAAAAAAAAAGAAAGAAAGAAGCCGAGGCCGCTGGCGGCAGGGACCCGAACGTGGCCCTGGGAGAGCAGAGCAGACCCCGGCACCGGAGACCGATCCTGGCCCTGTGCCGGGAGGCCGAGGCTGTCGGCGGAGTGGAGCCGATCCCGGCCCCGGGCCGGGAAGTCAAGGTGGCCGGCGGGTGGGAGCCCGGGAGCCTGCCCCGGCTGCGGCCACCCCGCTGCCCCGGCCACATGGGGCAAGCAGGCAGGCGCGCGCACATGCCCCAGCCAGGGGCGTTGCTGGATAGCAAAAAGATCCAGGGCTGTGGCCCCCCAGCCCACCCCTGCCCCCAAACCCCCACTCCAGCCCTCCTAACTCCCCAGCTTCCCCCATCTTCACTCCACCCCCCTTCAGCCCCCAAACCCCCTCCACACCTCCCCAGGCCCCTCTGTCCCTAACCCCCACTCCTCCATCCTTCCCCAGCCTCCCACCTAGTCCCCCTCCAGTCATCCATAATCCCCTTCACTCCTCCCCAGCCCCCACTAGTCTCCTTGTCCCCATGTCCCCTCCACCCCTCTCCAGGCCTCTAACTCCATCCATCCCTCCCCAGCTCCCCACCCAGTCCCCCTCCAGCTGCCCATAGTCCTCTCCACTGCTACCCAGCCCCCAGCCAGTCTCCTTGTCCCCTCCACCCCTCTCCAGGCCTCTAACCCAGCCTGTCTCCTTGTCCCCTCCACCCCTCTCCAGGCCTCCCTCCAGCCCCTTCCCAGCCCCCTTATCTGGCCAGAGGCTCGGAGCTGCAGGGACGGCCGACAGAGCCACTTCTGGGCCAGGCCGCTCCCACCCTGAGCACGCTCTGTCTGAGCATGCTCAGGGCGGGAGATTTGAATCTCCCCAGCCTGGCCGCAGCAGGAGTCTGCGGCTTTGCTGGGGCCCCTGGGTGGAATGCAGCATTCTGCCTGGTGTGCATGTGC
>ML685865.1:2158291-2169574 GCA_007922175.1 Pelusios castaneus
TATGAATACAAATCCTACACATAAACTATATAATCATTCCCCACAGACTATTACCTTTCTATTGACACCAAACATGGCATAGTTCCTATGGATTATAACAATCATAAAATATTAATACAAAATAATTTCATAAATAGTTCCCCAAATCCAGACAGCGTCACACTAAGTACTTCTATGGCTGTCATTATGTGACTTCAAGCATCTCACAGTCCTTAATGTATTTATCCTCACACTACTCTTATGAGATGGGGAAGTCCTATTCACACACTTGTACACATGGGGAACTGCAGCACAGAGAGAATCCTGACTGCTGAGCATCAGCCATCAACATTTGTGGGCCACCTTCCTATTTTCACGACAGCTCGTAAGTGCAATTCAGATTGAATTTTGGATTTTCACACTTGGAGATTGAGCCGGAACTCTTTTTCTTCCCTCTCCCCAATAGGTTTTTGATGTGGGATATGGATGTATAGGGTTTATGTTTCTGTCATAAGAGAGACAATGACTTAGATTTGCAGTTGAAAACCGGACCCAGGATGGGATTCTACAACACCCTCTGCAAAATTTAAGGATGTTTAAGTCAAGAGTTTTAGTTTGGGTTTACCTGTGTTTCTTAAATAGTGTAAATAGCTGTAATGATTGAAACAGAAATTTGACATAAGAGATGTTAATACCACAGAAGTAAGTGAGGCATATAAAATAACATTAGGAAGTTTTCTTCCACTGCAAAGAAAATGCTATTAAATTTATATGCCTTTAGATTGTTTCTAAATAATATTTGTCTTTGCCAGACTAATTCTAGAAATTGTGTTAGCACAGCAAGCATTTCTAAGAGATTAAATACTTTCTCTTTTTAAAAAATAACTGCATTTTGTAGATTTAGTTATATACTCCTCTTGGTAAAGTCTAGGGTTCATAAAACTGATATCCTACTTTCGTAAGGTTTCATAATCAGTCATGTCTTGCCACTTCGACTGTAAAAGGAAAGTATATTGGACCTTTCTTCTAGAAAATACTCTGAATTACAGTTGGAAATAGATCTGTCAGTAAAATGTCATTGAAGATGTACCTTTTACCATTACAGGTAAAGCATAGCTCCTGTGAATTTGCCTTTTCAAAGCTACTTACAGTCATCCAAAAATGGTCTGTTTGTTATGTCCTTATCTGAAATATATTGCTCTGAGGTCAAATGGGAAATTGAAACTGCATTCCATTTCCTTATATTTTTCCATGTGGGATGTTGTTGCCTTTTGAAGTAGCACCCTTGGGCACTTGAGCAGCTGAGTGAGTTTATGCTTTCAGCTTTTAAAAGTTTATCAAAAGTTATCCAGTTGATGCTTTTTATCTAAATTTGCATAATGGAAACTGCCCAGACATTTTATCTTTAAAATTATAAATACATAATTGGCACTTAAACTATTTCTATGGTGCAGAAAAAGCCATGTATACAAATGTATACTTGTTTGAAACCGGTTTTAAAATGATATTGTGCATATTAACTTCTATCTGCAACCTTTATGCTCACTTCTCAGCTTTAATGGATATATCCAGGAGTAAAGTTTTGAAATTTAGCAGAAATAGGAATAATAATTTTGATGATATACATTTTTTGCTATTTTTTGAACAAATTAGAGAAGAGTGAAACTGGAGATGTATTTCTTTATAGTAATTAGCCCAACATTTTTCTTCAATTTGTTTTGCATGATTTTGTACCTTGTACATTTCCATATTTCCAAAATTCAAACATTCTAAAATGTGTCAAAGTGGAACATGTGGTAGCTTGGAAAGCTGCTGTGTATGAACATTTGGCAAGGTTTATTTGTGTGAATTTACAATGGAAAGTGCAAAAATCTGAGATAGTCTCCCTAGAAGCCCCATTGTCTAGAGAAATGCATACAGAGTGTGGAGATTGGACTTCCTGACTTCTGTTCCCCCTCTTCCACTGGTGGGCCTTAACAGAATGCCATTTTTACAGCTATTATCATGAAGGGTTATACGCTCCATAGTGAAGGGTGCGGTCAGATATCATTATAAGGCCTATTTGTAGGCTCCATGTTACCTTGATTAGTGCAGTTGGTTTGGCTTGAAAAAATGCTCTTTCTATTCAGATTGTTACAAGGATTTCTTTTTGAAAGGTATCAATAAAAATGATCGAACCCTTTTTGAGGTACAGGACCTTCAATCAAAGGTACTAAAATTCAAAACTGTGGCTTGTGTCTAAGGTTTTACTGTTCCTCTCGCATAATATGATTTGTTGCTTCTTCTTAAAACTTCACTTGCAGTTACATCTCCTTGTATTATATAATATTTAGCTATTACAGTAATGACTGGTGAAGGAATATCTCAAAATGATATGGATAGTTTCCATCAACAGGAGAATTAGGCCTGTAATAATCAGGAGCCTGCTGGGATGAAACCTTTGGCTTAAAAATCTCTCTTTCAGTTTTGCCTTTGTTCTTTATCGCAGCACCATTCAAAACCAAGATTCCTGGTTCCCTGCCGATCCCACAAGAATACAGCATGCATCTCAGATTTCTCATCTTCTGAGGTGTCTCATTAAATTTGTATTTGCAGCACTTTCTATAGATTACCCGTTATCAGAAGCTAAACTGATCATAGACTGCAGGATTTGGCCTGAACAAATTGGCTTCATTAAATCAAGTCTGTTTCTTGTGCATCAACGTGTAAATTCAGCTGATCAAATGAAGGAATAGCCTCGTTCTGTGTTGATGCCTATCACCTTGGCCAAATATCAGAACCAAACCAAATGCTGTAGAATACAATCATACCATGATAAACTAATACATGTATTAATAGATCTTTAAAACTCCGGCAATATTCAGAGGTGGGGAGTATAGGTAGGTAAGTATTATCAATAATAATAAAATAGATAGTCATATGCATATAAGGAAAGCATTGATATAGAAGGATTCTAACAAACAAAATAAATTCGGTTATAAAAAATCAGCACAATTTGAGTTCTAGGAATAGGTTGTGTCTTGTCCCTAGGGAAGTGGGGACAGAGTTCTTGTGCCTTCTTACAGGAGAAGGGCACCACCAATGCACTTTCTGGAGGAAACCGACTGTATCAGGCTAGCAGTGCTAGCTGCTGAAATGGGGTAAAAAGGAAGTGGTACCCACTCTTCATAAGGGAGTATATACACAGCACCCTCTGGAGCGGTAACTAAGGGCCAGATTTGTAAAGGTAACACATCCATATTGTACTGTTCAGTTTTTCTGGTTCAGGGCTATGGATTGACCTATGTCCAAGCTGCAAAATGACAGTGCTTGGACCTGATTCACAGCAGGACTTGGGTTCTGACTCTCTTGCCTAGTAGGATCCAAGGACCCGGGACCTGATTGCTTGCTGACCTGAGTTAGACTGATTTGCGTGTGGATGGAAGAGAGGCCTCTGTTCAAACCTGCTGTGACGGGATGCACATCCATGCACCCCTAAGGTATAATCTGTGTAACTTTTCTGTTCAGTTTTGCAATGTAATCGTGTGACTTGATACCAAATACACTATACCAGGTTCCTTTGTGAATGCTCATAACATATTCTACAGGATTGCTGTGATGCCATGTTCCCTACAGCAACAGGTGTGTGCAGATGTGAAGCATGTTACAGGGTTCAGACTCTCAGGACTATCTCTAGCAGAGAGGCTGGAGATTTACATGTCAGTGGGAATGCTAATGCCCTTCCAGCTCAGGTAGAAGTAAAGAGAATCACACAACAGGACAAAGGGGGAGGGGCTGTGTAATCTTTAGAGGGTGTGGATGTGGGAGGCTGGGCACAATCCACTTCTTTGTTAAGTGGGAGGACATGAGACTAAGGTGATTGGGAGTGGGTCCCAATCCCTGTAAGGCAGTGGCTCCCAGTGTAGTGTCTGGGGCTGGGTGTGCTTGCTTGGAGACCAACGCCTGTGTGGCTAGTGGATTTACACCCACTGCCTGGGACCAATTACACGCTGGTGGCTGGTGTGAACTGACTCAGGAGTGAGTGGTCGCCCAGCAGAGTGGGGTGAATTGGGGTTCAGGATTAGGGTTTGAGGGGTCATAGTGATACACCAGATCGGATTTGAGGAGCAGCCTGTCACACCTGCATCAGAGCCCAGACTTAATATGCAGTGTAGACACAAGCTTTGTGATCTTCTGGTATAACAGCTAGTGTCACTGAAAGTAAAGAATGGTGCTCAAATAGCAAGACAATATGAATATTCTTTGACTTCTTCAGGGCAATTATTTTCTCCCTAACAAGGATGTTCCATACTTTACAACTCCGGATACTTAGAAAGAACATGAGGATTATGTCAACAAGCAGCAACAATCAACTCCCACGAAACTATGGACATATTTAGTTTTATGGGAAAATGACCCATTTTTGAACAGGTTTCCAAGTGACAAGATAACAATATTTATTTGTAGTCTGCATCTAAGAGAAACAAGGGTGAGAAACATCAGATGCCATCATTCTAACTCCTTCTGAATCTCATGTGGAGATGTTTTTCAGTAAATCCCAGGGAAGCATTAAGTAGATGTATAAGTTCACCTTCATAATTCAATGGAGCCGGACAAATCAATTACCATCTTTCCTGCTCCGCATGTGTAGAGTGGAGTTCCCCTCAAAGTGTTCCTTTTACATAGACTATAAATAAAAATTGAATGTATAAAATATAAATGGTTTTACAATAGCATAGTTTTGCTAGCCAGACAATCTACCCATTGCATTCTCAATGGCTATGTCTACACTTGTCAAAATAAGTCGACTTAGCATGTCTACACTGAAAAATTAAGTCGACTTCAAGGTGTTCTTGCCAAATCGACTTAGAGCATCCACACTGGATGCCTAAGTCAACTTGTAGGGGCTAGGTGGACCCAGGACTGGTCCAGGGTGGCAGGGGGGACACCCCTTGCCAAGTGCCAGGGGGCTCAGCATTTGCCCCATTGTACTTGGGTACAATGGGGGCTGAGCAGGACAGGGACACTGGCAGGGCATAGGAGTGGGGTGGGCAGAGCTGTGTACTGCCCTGTGGGGGGTAATGCCAGGATCTGACTGTGCCAGCCACCCTGGCAGGGAGGGCAGTGGGGGAGCCCTGGGGCCCTTTAAGTTGACTTTAAGTCGATTTAGGGTTAGTCTGCATCCACACTGGCTAAATCGACTTTATAAAGTCATCTTAGCCAGTAAAGTCGACTTTAAATGAGGTTTTAAAAAGTCAACTTTAAATTTCCTTAAGTCAACTTAAGCAGCAGCTTAAGTCGACTTAAGGAAATTGTAGTGTAGACGCAGATTAAATTAAGTCGATTTAAGCAAGCTTAAATCGACTTAATTTGTAAGTGTAGACGCAGCCAATGGGACAAAAGCCCTTAAAGTTCATAGTTCATATACTAATAGTCATATGGTCATCTTTTAAATTAGTCAAGCACTGGTGACTGCAAATCTATTGGTGTATAATGCACTTGCTTTAATTATTGTGGCACTTTTAAAGACTAACAGATTTATTTATCGCATGAGCTTTCGTGGGAGAAAATCCCACTTCGACCCCCTTGGAATTTAATTACTGTGTTTTTCTAACACACAGTAAAAATGGTGGTTAGAAAAATATTATGTACAGAGATTAGATTTAATGCTAGTGTCTACCCATGTTGTGGTTTTCATCTGAAATGAATGTCTCCATACTGGAGTACATCTGGTATTTTTAATTTTAATGTCAAAGTAACTTGCTTGAAGCTGAAGGCAGGCTCTTGTGGTAACTAGGCAACAGTTCCAAAACATTGGTTAACAAGAGATTCAGCTGTGTGAAACTGGGTCCAAAAGGCTAAGGCTAGATACAACCCCTCTTTATTACTCCCTCTCTGGTTGAACAAGGTCATTAGTGCACGTGCACGTGCACCTGAGGGATTGCGTGACCATCTTTGGACTGGCCTCAGTTTACTGTTGGGGTTTCTGGTAATTTCCTAGAAGTCCGCGTTTGTAAGAAGGCAGATATTAAAGATTTGTTCTTTAACATATAACAGACCAGTGCCTCCAAGAGCCAAGAACTGGCGTGCCAAGCACTATCCTGCTCCCCCTTTTCCAGACACACTTTACACCCAATGTTGCAGCAGCCACTCCAAGACATTCCTGAGACAAAGTAGCCCCAGCGTTGCCTGATAAAAGGCTCAGAAAGCTAGCTACTGCCTCGGTCACCACAATGACCAGAAGCCAGGAACTCATTTTCACAACACTGAAGATTTGACATCAGACACAGCAACCATTTCAGATTCTCATTTCTGCATCCTAACTTTTACTGCATTGAATACACATGACTTCCCACAGTCCCTCCCCCTGCTGATGTAATCAGCACTGAATATAATTCCATCCTCCACATGACTCACATCCTCCTACCTGCCTCCTATAAATGAATACCATACTCCTAAAGATACATGAACAAATATTTTTGCTGATTTTGCCTTATAGGAATTGAATTAGAAATGGGGCGTAAGCAGGGAGATGAATGAGTTGGAGGTAGTGATCTGACCTTGTTCAGCTTTTAATGCCAAAATGAAATTGCATATGTGTTTGGTTCAAGAAGTCTAACTTTATAAACGATCCACAACTGCAAAGTGTTAGGATACTGTGGAGTGTCACCATGACAGAGAATCATAGGCTATGTCTACACTGGCAAATTAGTTTGAATTAAGGAAGCTTAATTCAAACTAACTTAAGCCTTGGCTACACTAGGCTTTCATTAGTTCGAATTAAGGGCTTCCTTAATTCAAACTAATAAATTCGCTTGTACTTTTCGAAGTAAGGGTTAATTCCCTTACATCCTCCCCACCCTCCAGATCATTAATGAAGATGTTGAACAAAACCAACCTGAGAACTGACCCTGGGGCACTCTGCTTTTTACTAGCTACTAACTAGACATAGAGCCATTGATCACTACCTGGTGAGCCTGATGATCTAGCCAGCTTTCTAGCCATCTTATACTTCATTCATCCAACCCATATTCTTTAACTTGCTGATAAGAATACTGTGGGAGATTGTATCAAAAGCTTTGCCAGAGTCAAAGTATATCACACCCAACACTTTTCCCACATCCACAGAATCAGTCATCTCATCATAGAAGGCAATCAGGTTGGTCAGACTTGATTGCCCTTGGTGAATCTATGTTGACTGTTCCTGATCACCTTCCTCTCTTCCAAGTGCCTCAAAATGAATTCCTTGATTGATCTGCTCCATGATTTTTCCAGAGACTAATTTCCCAGATCATCCTTCTTGCCTTTTTTGAATATGGGCACTATATTTGCCTTTTTCCAGTCATTCAGGACCTCCCCCTCTTGCCATGAGTTTTCAAAAATAACAATCAATGGTTCTGCAATCATATCAGCCAACTCACTCAGCATCCTTGTATACACTGCATTCCAATCCATGGACTTGTGCTTGTCCAGCCTTTTTAAATAGTCCTGAACCTGCTCTTTCAGCATTGAGAGCTGTTCACCTCCTCCCCATTCTGTGCTATGTAGTGCAGTAGTCTGGGACTGACCTTCTGTGAAGACAGAGGCAAAAAAAGCACTGAGTACTTCAGCTTTTTCCACATCACCTGTCACTAGGCTGCCTCCCCCATTCTGTAAGGGCCCATGCTTTCCCTGACCTCCTTCTTGTTACTAACATCTGTAGAAACTCCTCTTGTTATCTTTCACACCTCTTGCTAGCTGCAACTCCAATAGTGCTTTGGTCTTCCTGATTTCATTCCTGTATGCTAAAGCAGTGTCTTTATACTACTTGATAGTCATATGACCAAGTTTCTACTTCTTGTAAGCTTCCTTTTTGTGTTCAAGCTCACCAAAGACTTCTTTGTTAAGCCAAGCTGGTCGCCTTCCATATTTGCTATTCTTTCTGCACATTGGAATGGTATCTTCCTGTGCCCTCAATAAGGTTTCTTTAAAATACAGCCAGCTATCTTGGACTCCTTTCCTCCTCATATTAGCCTCCCAGGGGATCCTGCCCATCAGGTCCCTGAGGGAATCAAAGTTTGCTTTTCCGAAGTCCAGAGTCTGTATCTGCTATTCCCCTTTCTTTCTTTTGCCAGGATCCTGATCTCTACCATCTCATGGTCATGGCTGCCCAGGATGCCACTCACTTCTGCTTCCCCTACCAATTCTTCCCGATCTGTGATCAGTAGCTCAGGAGAAGCACAGCCTCTAATATGTTCCTCCAGTATGTTCTCATATGGAATCATAAGCTACTAAGAGATCAGTCGAAATGGATGGAATAGCCTACATCACTACAGACTTTTAGAATCATCTAGGAAGGGAACAGCAGTGGGAGTCGTTGGCCATGTTTTGTTTGTTTGTTTGTTTGTTTGGTTAGTTTGTTGCTACTGTCATCAAGAATTACTGCTACACCTTATTCATGCTGAAAGGTGGTTACGTCACAGTAAGACGGATAGTGTAAGCAGGTTGTAGAATAATCTTGACCCAAAATGTCGGAGAATACAGGTGAACCAGGAGCTGATTCCACAAAGCGGTTTAGATCCCCTTTGCCCATAAGAGCTGAGTAGCACTGTGATGTTCATATACATTTACATTGGCTGTTTAATGCTTTGCACCTGTATTTATCATAGTATTTTGCAATCTCATTATCATTTTTGAGAAAGGATTTAACATACATTTATAAATTTTAGAACATAAAAATGGGTCAGACAAATGGTCCCTCTAGCCCTGTATCCTGTCTTCTATCAGTGGTCAGGGCCAGGTGCTCTAGAGGAGATGAACAGAACAGGGCAATTATTTTGCAATCCATCCTATGTTTTCCAGCCCCAGATTCTGGCAGTTAGAGGTTTAGGGACCCACAGAGCATGGAGTTGCACTCTAAGTCATCTTTGCTGATAGTTATTGATGGACCTATCTCCCAGGAGTTTACCTAATTCTGAGCAGATTTTTTTGAGAGAACAAGCTACAGTGACTCCAAGATATCTTTATTAAGTGGTAACAAATAATTTAGACCTATCACTTTGTATGTATAGTTGGGATTATGTTTTCCAATACACATTACTTTGCATTTAACCATGTTGAATTTCATCTGCCATTTTGTTTTTCCATCACCCAGTTTTGTAAGATGCCTATGTAACTCTTCTTAGTCAGTTTTGGATTTAAGTATCTTGAGCAATTTTGTATCATCTGCACACATTGACACTTCACTATTTACCCCTTTTCCAGATGAATATGTTGAACAACACTGGTCTCAGTACATATCCATTTACCTCAATCCACTGTGAAAACTAACCATTTATTCCTACTCTTTGTTTCCCATCTTTTAACCAGTTACTAATCTATGAGTCAGCTTTGCTTGAGAGCCTTTATTGAGGGACCTTATCAAAGGAATTCTAAAGCTCAAGTATACAATATCCAGTGAATCAACTTTGTCCACATGTTATTTAACTCCCTCAAAGAATTCTAATAGATTGGTGAAGCACGTTTTCTCTTTACAAAGCCATGTTGACTTTTCCCCCACATATCATGTTAATTAATGTGTCTGATTATTCTGTTCTTTTCTATAGTTTTAACCGGTTTGCCTGGTACTGAAGTTAGGCTTCCTGGATCTCTTCTGGAGCCTTTGTTAAAGTTGGCATCACGTTAGCTATCTGCTTGTCATCTGGTACAGAAGCTGATTTAAGTGACAGCTTACATATTCTAGTTATTAGTTCTGGCCTTTCATATTTAAGTTCCTTCAGAACTCTTGAGTAAGTACCATCTGGTCCTGGAAATATATTACTGTTTATTTTAACAATTTGTTCTGAAACCTCCTCTATTGATACCTTAATCTGGAACAGTTCCTCAGATTTGTGACTGTTCCCCCAAAACTATACCCCAAGGGATAGGTTTGTGTGGATTCACCAGGTGCAGTCAAAGACCATTGAAAAGATGGATGATTTTTATTGAATGCCAGGGTGAATAACCTTGAGCAAGCAAAGCACAGTAATAAGTGGTGAGAGCTTACATCTGTTCAGCAGCCAGGGACCCCTGATGACTGTGGACAACTCTGAGGAGGTTCCTGAGGCACCTTGGTCTTAGGTTACTGAGGCAGCCTGGTCCATGGTCCTACGGCAAAGTCCACAGATTCCTCGGGGCTATGCTAACATATAGCATTTCAGGAGAAGGTGGGGTGATCAAGCCCGCTTTCCCTTCACACACTCAGGCCCAAGGCCAAGGTAGCTTGAAGGAACAGATTAAAAAAAAGTACATCACAGCCAAGCCTTGCAAACAGCAAAAAACAACAAAACACCTTATATCAGGCCCCAGCCGGTTCCCACAGCAGACTGGCTCCAGCTGGTGCTTTGGGCATGAAGCCCAGCATCAGTTCGTAGTCGGGGTGCTCATGGGGGCAATTTGAGCGCCACTAGCTGTCCGTCACAAAATTTTCCGCGTTAGCCCTACAGTGACCTAAAAAGAAGGACTCATATATGGGAATCTCCCTCAGATTTTTTATAGTAAAGACATGCAAGAATTCATTTAGCTTCTCTGCATTGGCTTTGTCTTCCTTGAGCACTCATTTATACCTGCTGGCCATTTTAGTTGTTTGTCAAGCTTCCTGTTTCTGATCTACTTTTAAAAAATGCTGTTAGTTTCTGTGTCTTTTGCTAGTTGTTCTTCACATTTATTATTATTATTATTATTATTATTGGCCTGCCTAGTTAAACTCTGACAAGTCAGGTTAAAAGTATATGTTCCTTTTTATTTTCCTTGGTAGGATTTGGCTTACAATTTTTAAAAGATGTCTCTTTGTCTCTCTCCACCTTTTTTACTCTGTTGTTCAGATATGGTGGCATTTACTTTGGTCCTCTTGCTGTTCTTTTTTATTTGAGGCATACGTTTAATTTGAGCCTCTGTTATGGTGTTTTTAAAAAGTTTTCATGCAGCTTTCAGTCAGTTCACTCCTCTTCCGCACTGAACATAAACCTGTCTAGATATCTAAAGAGATCCACAACCTTTGTACCCAGCTACCAATTCACCATGCGGTTTTCCCAGTCATCACAAACCCATCTGTCTCTATTTCTAATCCCCATTACAATTACCTATCTCTTAATCATAACACACATCCCCTGCCCCAGAGAGGTATCTGTGACTGGGTCACCCAGGTTGCCACCTGTAAACTGTTGTTCCGTGGTACAGCCTGTGTGGACGCTTTTTGCGCTGTTGACAGCCTCCGGAAATGTCCCAGAGTTCCAAACCGGGCCACTCTGGGACATTGGAGCTGTCAAATATGTCAATTTCACTGCTCTAGCTGAGCAGTGAAATTGA
>ML685865.1:2169974-2186520 GCA_007922175.1 Pelusios castaneus
AAACAAACATAAGCTCACAGTCTAAGCTTTGCACACTAACAGGATTTGAATCTAAAAATTATCTCACCCCGAGAGATGGTACAAGCAAGCTATCAATCCTCAGTTCACAGGCAGAGTTTGTTTTTCCCACCTGGGACCACCCCTCCCCCTGTCTAAAGTTCTTTGTCTTCCAGGTGCTCCTTCAGGTGCTGAGTTGTGGGGAGAGAGAAGACCAATGAGTACATCATGGCCTCCTTCCTTTTATAGCTATGTCCAGCTTGCTGTCCCTACCAGCAACACAGTGGCTGCTTCCCATTGGTCAAGCAGTCCCCATTACAAACATGCATCCTACAATGAAACCTGCACTGTAAACAATCCCTTATAGTGGACTCTCTCCTCGATGGGCCATTAGCATGTCTGGCTCCTTCACCGCTGTGTCTGAAAAGCTGGTTTGGGTGGTTTCACCTCACAATATGTTCTACAGAGATTTATGTTTACAGAGATATTTTATAACTTCCCATATCATAATAGCACATACAATCCAACAGGATAGTAACCGTTAGCAGATCAAGATTTTTAAAATGATACCAAACAATGCAGACTGAGCACAGAACATATTGTAATTATATGAGATTGGCTAATTTGGGGTTCTGGGGTATAGTTATCTGACACCGGGTGTCACACTGTCCTCAGTGAGAGGGGATACCATCACATTACCTGGAAGGAGGGTCTCAATTTTGGGATTATTTCCTTCCACTGCAGCTTGATGTTCTTCTTCCCCAAGTCTTTCATCCTCCTCCACAACATAGAGGCTCTCAGCCTGGGGTTGACACCGTGAAGTCTCATGTACATACCTTTCTCACTTACTTCTTTCAGTTCAGCCATTCTGGTCTCAAGGGATCCTAAAGTAACTGGGGATCAAAGGATGGCAGGCTAGCGCCTTGTTAGGAAGCTCTCCGCCTAATCTCTCAGGCCACTAGGCTCAGTACACAGCTTCCAAAACAGCCCACACTGTGAACTTCAGTCAAGCAGGCACATGGCAAGCCCACAAGCACCCAACAGCAAACAAACTAACAGGCAACAAACTCATCCCAAGGGTCACATAGTGTCTCCTCCTCTGCCCGGAGATCTCCCTCACACAACCCCCTCTGCTGCTAATTTTAAAATTCATGTAGTACGTATCCCCCCATTTTTTGTCATCTCTCTTTCCCTTAACAATCTGGCCATCTTGGTGCCCCCTGACCGTGGCACTGCTTCTCATTTTCTCCTTCTTCAGCCTGCCTGATTCCACCTTCCTTGACCCAAAAGACTGCTCTCTCCTTTCTCATCCTCAGTACTCTTCTGCCACCAGATCCCTGCTACTGCAGCTCCTGTCACACCATCCTTACCAGGTCTGGCACTGTCTGCTTCCGCTCACTGTGTCCTGACTCACCTTGACTATCCCCAATCCCAGAACTGTTATACCCTCCACTCTGGCCTGTCACCTGCCACTGCCTCATCACCAGCACTGCTCCCTCCCCTGCTCTTTCTTGCCGCAACCTGCCTTCCTTTAGACAACCAATGAGTTCTGACACACTGGTGAAAACATGTTTCCATCTTCATAGCCCGAGGCACTTTTCCTGACCTATTGTTAGCCCCTTCACCCAGGCCTTTAGATCTGGTGAATGGCCTGTCCTCTTTGTTTTGAGGCCTTCACAGCTACTCAGTAAGTTGCCTCCAGCTGATTACAACTGCAGCAATTTGTGGCATTTCTAATGCTAGTGGTAGTACCTCTGACAAAGAGCTGAGGTAGTCTCTTTCTCCAGTTCTTTGGCCACATAAATACAGCTTGTGATGCCAACAAAGTATTATTGATCTGACTTAGCTGGACATTAGTCTTATACTTCACTCATGGCACTGTTTTCCTGCCAGACATTACAGTAGTTTAGAGTGACCAAACAGCCAGTATGAAAAATTGGGATGGGAAAGGTAATAGGTGTCTGTATGAGACAAAGCCCCAAATAACAGAACTGTCCTTAGAAAACAGGGACATCTGGTGACCGTATAGTGGTTACATATAAAACATATCACTAATCTACAGAGTACTGCACAGACTGTGTGTTATTATATGGAACTCCTTACATTCAAATCAATTCTTCTAGGTCATGTTTTGATGGGTTCTAAACTCATATTAGATAGACATCTACACTGTTTGTCTCTAGTGCAGAAGGCCCAGCACAGAAAATCATGCTTGGTGAGGGTAGCGTAGACCAGCAATTCTCAACCACTGTGTTGCGGCACAAAAGTGTGTCACGGCACAATGGCTGAGTGTGTTACTGGTACTCACCCTGCTGCCAAAAGAACCCCTGTTCTGCTGGCAGGTTCTTCTTCCAGCGGCTGGAGTCTCTTCTTGTAGCAAGGTGAGTCGTGGTGGTTGGTGGGGGATGAGCTTACTTCTGCTGCTGAAAGTGCCATTAGTGCCAACTGTTTTTGGTGGCAGGGCTCTTCTTCTGTGTGGTGCCACCAAAAGCACTATTGGTGGCAGCTTTTCATCAGCAATGGGGGGGTGATCCGTTCTTGAAGTGCTTCCGAATGTGCCCCTGGCTGAGGATCTGCAGGAGGTGGCTGTTTCTTCAGCAGAGGGGGCTTCTGTGTCATGAATGGTTGTTCATGGTGCCAATTGTGTCATGACACACAAAAGCCTGCTGGTATACATATAATTGAGAACTACTGCTCTCTCTCGCTCTCTCTGCCTGACACTAGAGTTCAAAACTTTGTTTGTGGACATGTTCACTCAGGCTAGTTACACAAGCTGTAAATCCTAGCCTTGTTTTTCTTGTGTATTCTAAATGCTGCTTAGTTATTCCCTTTTATAGAGCTGCCCTGTAACGAGCCACTGGGATCCATCTTCCTCAGCTGAACAACTAGGGGGAGGCGGTGAGAAAGATAATTCACAGGCACCTTCCAATTTAATTGCAAAAACATTGTCCTAACTGCTTTACTGGGATGTTTGAGAGCAAATGTGACACCTGATTTAAAAGTGCTTTTGAAATGTTATTCTCCCACCAGTTATAGTTTATGACCTCTCTGATAATTCCTGTTATGCATTTAAATAGTTATCAAAGTTTAAATCAAGGTGTTGCTGATTCCTTTCATAAACTATCTGCAACATTTACTTTATTTTTTAATCTTGTTTTGCTTATGAAACATAATATCATATTCTCAAAGTAATTTTTCTAAAAAATAGCAGCCAGGCTAGGAATCTTTGATAATATAATGTAAATGGCAGTAAATCCCTGTGATCTACAGCATTTTAGGATCATATTCACATCTGTCTTGCTTTCTTTGTCAATATTTTATAATTAAGGCCACAATCCTGCAAACACGTATGCATCTGCTTAACTTTAAGCATGTCATCTCACTGAAGTCATGTGCTTTTAAAATTAGCCTGCAAGACCTCAGGCCTGAGTAATAGGGACATTTTATCTGTCAGAACTTTGTGAAAAAAATCTCTTCAGTGATCTTTGTTTAAAATCAGACATTACATTGTTTATTATTTATTTGCTGGGCTTTGAGAACATGCTGGCCTAACAACTCTTAGCATGGGTTATCAGCTTACCGTAATCATCACAGACTAGATTTCAACTGCACAACTGGTAGCAGTAACAGGCTGTTATCCTTTAGTCAAATAGAAATTGATGTGACACATGCTGTGTTAGAGTGGATTATGACTGATATTCCAAAAACACGAAGGAAGACACCATCCCTACTCTAAAGATTCACAACCTCTGCTGTTGGGTTTTTTTCTTCTGCTATTTCCAAAAAAAGAACTAGATAAATTCATGGTGGATAGGTCCATCAAGGGCTTTTAGCCAGGATAGGCAGGGATTGTTGTTTGCCAGAAGCTGGGAAAGGGCAACAGGATAGATCACTTGATGATTACCTGTTCTGTTTATTCCCTCTGAAACACCTGGCATTGGCCACTGTCAGAAGACAGAATACTGGACTAGATGGACCATGGGTCTGAACCAGTATGGCCATTCTTATGTTCTTTAAAATTACTTTATTTTTCATAAATTATGTTACTTTTGTATAAATAGTTACTGTCTTTCATTTTAGAAAGCTAATGAACATATACATATGAGTGATTCTTTCTCTTGTTGACAATGTTCTAAATCTATATTTACAAGTGAATTACGGTGACTTGTAAATGGTTAGCATAATATTTTCTCCTCAGATTTGTCTCTTCTCTGTGGTCTGGGTTTTTCCTGTGCCAGTTATAAGCAGAACCTGGACACATCATATAGGACTGGAATTCCTAGTCTGTGCTTTTGACTTAACACCCAAGATCAGGGGTCTGCAACCTGCAGCTCCGGGGCAGCATGTGGCTCTTTGGCTGCCCCCTTGCAGCTCTGGCCCCCCCTTGCTACTGGGGGACCCTGCAGGCAGCTGGCTCCATGCTCCCCCCCGCCACTGGGGGACCCTGCAGGAGACCCGTTCCTGGTTCCAGCCTTCCCCACCTCAACCAGGCACCCTGCAGCAGGTGCCCCAGCCTAGTTTCCCCCCCGCCTCCCAGCCAAAGGCTACACCATTGCAGCTCTCAAAACACTTGATTATTGAAGGAATTTTTAAAAATGGCTCTTCTTATCTTGCTGATTGCTGACCCCTGTCCAAGATGGACTTCAGTTCAGATCCTCTTTCATCAAAGGCCAAAGAATTAGGGCAAATTACAATAAATCATGTCAAGAACAGTCTGTAACCAAAACATCCTTAACACTTTAAACAGTGAAAGATAAAAGGTTTAACACCCCCTCCCCCACAAACTGGGTTTAAGACTATACTCCCCTAGGGATGGTGAACACCTTTCCTATTATAGACAGATGATAAAATGCTCTCATTTTAAGAACCCATGGGCAGTGTTAGTTCTTCTGGACTGTTCCGGCTGTTCTCCTCTGACTGCTAAACTGAGGTTCCATCTCTGAGGTCAGCATGCTCCTTGTACTCTGGTTTGACTCGTGATGCTCTTTTTCCTGAGCATATTGACAATGCAGTTTGCTCAAGGAACACAATCATGTCAGGGCCTCAGCCTCATGGCCCAGTATAGCTTTCATGGTTCCATTTTATTTTCCATCAAATGGGCTATGTCTACACTTGCACTTTTAAGTCGACTTAGGGAAGCATTTATGATATTATTTTCAATGGGGTTTATGTCTAGGAATTCTATTTCGATTAGAAGATAGGAATTTGATGTTATAGCCATAATTTAACTTGTGTCATTCTGGAGGAATGTCTTAGATGGGAGGGTGTGAACAACCATTGTCTCCTTAATGTTTAGGAATTTTCCAGGGATAATGGTCCCAGGGAGTATCCTGATGAGCCATTAAGGACATAAAGAATACAACCATTGTGTCCTTAATGGTTCATCAGTTTACTCCCTGGGACCATATCACCTAGCAGATTCCTTAACATTAAGGAGACAATGGTTGTTCACACCCTCCTGTCTAAGGCATGACTCCAGAATGACACAAGTTAAAGTATAGATATAACATCAAATTCCTAACTTCTAATCGAAATAGAATTCCTAGACATAAACTATATAATCATTTCCAGCAAATTACTACCTTTCTATTGATACCAAACATGACATAGTTCCTATGGATTATAGCATTTATGAGATATCCATAGAAAATGATATCATAAATGCTTCCCTAAATCCAGACAGTCACACCCTGCCCACATGCCCTGCCCTTTGGGGGGCATGCCAGGCTCCCCCTCTGCCCCCCACCCGGCAGAGAGGGCATTGGTGTAGTCCTGGGGTAGCCCTAAGTCAACTTAGGGCTACCCCAGGGCTACACTGGCTTAATTCGACTTTAAAAAGTCGAATTAAGCCTTAGGTCGAGTAGAAAGATGGTTTAATAAAGTCGACTTAATTTTCATTAAGTCGACTTTATTTTCCTTAAGTTGACTTAAGGAAACTGTAGTGTAGACGCAGGGTAAATTAAGTCGACTTAAGCAAGCTTAAATCGACTTAATTTACAAGTGTAGATGCAGCCATGGTGCTGTTTTTTTCTGAGCTGACAGGTTGTTCCCATTCGTGTGCCTTACCATTATTTCAAAAACTCTTTTACTATCATACATATTACTATCTGTTTGACTTGTCAGATTACAATTTAATTTGCACGTTAATACCCTTGTCCCCCTGGGGAATCGGCTTTCTTTCACATCCGAGTGTCACATAGAAAACTATTCTTTCATTTTTGTGATTTATTAGTTATAGGCACTATGCAAAACCCAGCACTTTCCTTGATGATTTTTGGTCCCTGATAATTCTCTCTAGGATAAGACTTACTTCTTATAGGAACATTTTCCCCAGCAAACCTTTCATAGAATCATAGAGCCATAGGATGAAAAGGGATTGCAAAGATTATCTGGTCCAGTGGTTCCCAGCCTGTGGCCTGGTGACCAAAAGTGGCCTGCCTCAGGACCCAGGTAGAGTACATTTCCAAAGGGCTAAAAGACCAGTGCAGCCTGATTGCTGCAGTCAAGATGTTGGGAGACCAGTGCTACCCTCCCCCTGGCTGTAGCAGGGAGCATGGTGAAGCACTCCACATAGGTTCATAGGCACTGGGGTCCCTGCTGGAGCCAGAGCGAGGGGACCACTGATCTTCCATCCTCTTGGCTGCAGAAGGGAGCCACTGCCTAGGAAATGAAATGGACTGCACAGGGCTATGGGTTGTGTGGGGTTTCTCTGCTGCAGTCAGGGAAATGGGAGATCAAGGAGGAGGCAGCCTCCTCACTGAACTCCTTCCACCTGGCTGCAGCAGGGGCAGGGGGAAGCTGTTGGTGGAGATTGGTGGCCCTTCAGGGTTGTAACAATGCTATCTGATGCCCTTGAGACAAAAAGGTTGGGAACCACTGATCTAGTCTAACCCACTGCCCAGATGCAGGATTTGTTGTGTCTATAAATAAATGAATAGAGTGATCAGGAACAGTCAGCATGGATTCACCAAGGGCAAATTGTGTCTGACCAACCCGATTGCCTTCTATGATGAGATGACTGGATTCGTGGATGTGGGAAGAGCCGTTGATGTGGTATACCTCGACTTTAGCAAGGCTTTTGATACGGTTTCCAACAGCATTCTCGTCAGCAAGTTAAGGAAGTATGGGTTGGATGAGTGGACCGTAAGATGGACAGAAAACTGGCTAGATCAATGGGCACAGCGGGTAGGCTCAATGTCAACCAGTAACGAGTGGAGTGCCCCAGGGATCGGTCCTGGGGCCGGTTCTGTTCAACATCTTCACTAATGATCTCAATGATGGGATAGATTGCGTGCTTAGTAAGTTTGCGGATGACACCAAGCTGTGGAGAATGGTAGACACATTGGAGGGCAAGGACAGGATTCAGGGAGACTTAGATAAATTGGAACACTGGGCGAAAAGAAACCTCATGAGGTTCACCAAGGACAAGTGCAAAGTCCTGCACTTAGGACTGAAAAATCCCACGCACTGCTACAGGATGGGGACTGATCGGCTAAGTAGCAACGCTATAGAAAAGGACCTGGGGGTTATGGTGGATGGGAAGCTGGATATGAGCCAACAGAGTGCTCTTGTTGCCAAAAAGGCCAATGGCATATTGGGCTGCATCAGTAGGAGTATTGCCAGCAAGATCGAGGGATGTGATTATTCCCCACTATTCAGCATCTGGAATACTGTGTCCAGTTTTGGGCTCCCCACTACAGAAAGGATGTGGACAAATTAGAAAGACTCCAGCAGAGGGCAACAAAAATGAATAGGGGGCTGGGGCACATGACTTACGAGGAGAGACTGAAGGAACTAGTCTTATTTAGTCTGCAGAAAAGAAGACTGAGGGGGGATTTGATAGCAACCTTCAACTACTTGAAAGGGTGCTCCAAGAGGAGGGAGCTAGGCTGTTCTCGGTAGTAACAGAGGACTGAACAAAGAGCAATGGTTTCAAGTTACAGCTGGGGAGGTCAAGATTGGATATTAGGAAAAACTTTCTCACTAGGAGGGTGGTGAAGGATTGGAATGGGTTGCCTAGGCAGGTGGTGGAATTTTTCCATTTTTGGAGATATTTAAGGTCCGGTTAGACAATAGCCTGGCTGGGATGATTTAGTGAGAGTGGTCTTGCTTTTAGCAGGGGGTTGGACTAGCTGACCTCGTGAGGTCCTTCCAGCCCTATGATTCTATACCGTCCAAGACAGATGGCTAGCCTTAAGCAGTCTGTTCCATTGTCCTACTGTTCTTACAGTTCAGAAGTTTTTCCTGTGATTTAATTTAAATCTATTATGCTGTAGTTTGAGACCACTTCTTGTCCTTCCTTTTGCAGCAAGAGAGAACAACTTTGCTCCATCTTTTTTTATGGCAACTTTTCAAATATTTGAAGACTGCTATCATGTCTCCCCTTAATCTTTTCTTTTCCAAGCTAAATATACGCAGTTCCTTCAGCCTTTGCTCATATAGCTGGCATTCCATCCCTTTGTTTATCTTTGTGGCTTGCCTCTGGATCCTATCTAGTTTCTCTACATCTTTTCTATACCTTGGTGACCAAAATTGGACACAGTACTTCAGTTGGGGCCTAACCAGTGCTGAGTGGTACTATCACCTCCTGCGACTTGTATGCTATGCCTCTGCTAATGATACCAAAAATTGAATTTGCTTTTTCTTGCAACAGCATCACACTGTTGACTCATGTTGAGGTAGTGATCCACTACAACTCCTAGATCCTTCTCAGCAGCGTTGCAGCCAAGCCAGTTACTTCCAATTCTGTATTTGTGCATTTAGGTTTTCTTCCCTAAGTACAGCACTTCACATTTGTCTTGTTGAACTTCATTCTGTTGTCTATTGCTCAGTTCTACAATTTATCAGGAGTCCTTTGAATTTGAGCTCTATCCTCCAAAGAGTTTGCAACAGCCCTCCCACCCCAACTTTGTTTTATCTGCAAATTTGTTCAGTAAGCTATCTATTCTTACATCCAGGTCGTTACTAAAGATGTTAAATAACACCAGACCCAGAACAGGTCCCTGTGGAATCCCATTTGAGCGTTCCCTCCAATTTGACATCATTCCATGATATCTACTTAATGATAGTTCTGCTAAGCCTGCATTTCTCCAACTTACTTATCAGAATGTCATCAAACATCATCAAACCACTTGCTGGAATCTGGTATATTATATCCACCTTCCTCCTAGCTAGCAAACCAGTTACCCCATCAAAGCAGGAAATCAAGCTGGTTTGGCATGATTTATTCTTAGTCAATCCATGCTGGCTGCTATCAATTGCCCCTTTATCCTCAACGTATTTGCAAATTGAATGTTTTAAGCATTGCCCTCATAGCTTTCCAGTTATCAAGATCAGGTTGACTGGTCTATAGTTCTCTGGCTCCTCCTTTTCTTGCTTTTTAAAGATGGGTGCTACATTAGCCCTTCTCCAGTGGTCCAGGATCTCTTTAAATAGAACAAAGGCCAGCAGTTGCAGGCTAAAGTGGCCGTATTCCAACTAGCAACTACAATGTTCTCTGCTTCAATTAGTAAATGCCTGTTCACCCCACCCCAGTTTTCATATTTCTCTTGTTGAAGAGATGGCAAGTTCTCACATTCATAGTCTCAAGGTAACATTACAAGACTTAGTGGGTTATTCCTTATTTCCAAGGGCTTCATCTGGAGGCATATGCACCAGAAGTCCCATTCGTCTCATTTCTGTTTAAATTTGAAAAAAAAAAAAATGCCTAAGGGTTTTCCCTTAGCATACCCACAGAAGTGCTCAGGAATAAAAAAATATTGACCCCTTTTGGAGAGGCACGTTCTTTGCTCCCACCATAGCCCCAGGGCTGAAGGAACTCACTCTTCCCCTGTGGCCCTAGTGGGGACCCTCTGCTCCCCCCTTCCTACCTATCCCTAACGGTTTACCCTGTGCTCCCATCACCACTCCTGGGTACCCTGTGCTTCTCCTCCAGTGATCCCTTCGTTACCTACTCCACCCCCAGGGCCTCTGCCCCACTACTGTTGGTTCGGATGATTGTCACTTCCTATCATCCCAGCTGCAGAGAAGGGGAAGAGAGATGAGTGACAGAACAACAGCTTCTGGAGGCGGGGATCTGGCTGCCCAGTGCTATGGCCATACCCTTGCTTGCCCTCCTTCCCCCACGTGCAGCTCCTGAGCTCACCACATGAAACATCATTAAGGGAGACAAGACACTTTGCTGCAAACAAAGGAAGAGAGCCTTCCACTGCTTTGCGCAGTCATTTGCACCTGTGCACAACAACTACCCTTCTAATTTGGTAGTATTTAATATCCAGTTTGCACAGGTGCAAGTGACTACTCAGGGTGTAAAGCAGTGGAAAGGTGGACCCAGAGGACAATCCTAGGATGCAGGCGAGTTTCTCTTAAAATGTAAGTTTCTGTTAAAATTTTAGATTATTGCACTAAGAAAAATACACTGTAGGAATTGCTGAGATTTAAAAGAGCACCTTCTCTGTAGAAGGTGGTGAGGCCTCTGCCAACGGATTTTTCAAAGGATCCGGACTGATTACAGCAGTGTGATTATAAAAATGAAGTCCTGGAAAAGTGGGCACAGCAGTGAAACCTAAGGATAGGTAGCACAGGGGAATCTTAAGGCAAAAACTTAATTGGATTTGTAACAAAAATCATAATTAAACTAATTGGGGGAAAAATGCCTGCATGGGAACAGCACAGACTTCTTCAGCAGAACCCCAAACAAGGAGAAATGCCATGTGTCGCCATAGTGAATGCTGAGATTTCAGAACAAGGAGAAGCATTTAAACTTGTGTTAAGAAGCATGGGGAACAGCATTCCCTCTGTGTATTTTCAGATCTGATGTTTGAACTCAGTAAAGGAATCCAGAGAGAATACATTTCTGGAAAGTGGTACAAACTGCTGTCTTGTTCCCAGCATAGCACAGAATTCACCATAATTCTACAACAATGCTCTTTCAAACTATGGCAGAGGCTGAACACCGCTTACTTGCTCTGTATAAAGAATTCTGAAAATAACAGAAGATAATTTATTTTAGGGGAGATACAGATGTTGCCCACAATCTCTTTGAGCACCAAGGGAAAATGCCTGGCTGTTTGTTGTCTAAGGTTAACATTCTTTGTACGGGTTACATACTTCTTTCAGCTCCTTTGCTGGGAGAAATGAGAAAGCATGGGATTCTAATTTAAACTTTCTGAGGCTTCTAGGAATATATCTTCCATATAACCAACATCTTATTTTAGGAAAGCTATCAAACTCATGTATATAAAGCTTTGCAAAATGCTAAAAAAACCCTAAAGATGAAAATGATTTAATACCTCCCACTTAAATCCTAAAGGAGAGGTCCAATGAGGTGCCAATGTGTAATTATTTAGGTTTCAGTCCATCAAAGCCTTTACACTGTAAGTAGCTCTTTTGGAGAATGGGACCTCTCATAGCAAGTAAAATGAAATATAGTCATAAATCTTTTCTGGAGTGAGGCCTAAATTTTTTTGTGATTGACAGTTATAGCTTGAAAAGATTAAAATATTGATAATTATACCATAATTCTGTTTTCTAGTAAACCCCGCTATGCTATATTAATAAACATGCATAAATAGCCATGTGATCATCTGTACACTGTTCTTTTCTGCTACCTGTTTCATTGGTTATTCCCCACTCAGTGTGTCTGTCTTTATTTAGATCATTATTTATTTTTATTTGCAGAGTTGTAGTCCCTAGGAGCCACAATCATGCACTAGGACTCTGTTGCACTTGGTACCATACAAACACAAAATAAAAAGACAGCCCTTGCCCCAAAGAGCTTACAATCTAAGTGTAAGACAAGAGACTAAGATATGTATATATAGAAGAGGGAGTATAAGGAAACAATCATACAATTTTGGACAGCATGGTAGGCATTGGTCTCAGCACCCCAGCAGCCTAATTGCTGTCAAGATTCTTTGGAGAAAGGAGAATATCGCCAATATGTTTATACAGAGTTTAGCAATTTTGCCTGCTATTATAACATAACAACAAATGGGGCTTTTCTTATATGTACTCAGGTACTGCAATGATGGAGGCCTTATAAGAGCACGGATATAGACAGTAGTGCATTAAGCTACATGCTTTGGAAGAAAAATAGAAAATTCAACATATGGAACCTGTTCACTGTGACATCTTTGGGGGAACTTTAACATTTCCATTTCCTGATCTTCTGTGATTTTAATTGTGCAATATTAAAATTGTATTAACAAGGAGCTTCTTGTAATATTCCTAAAGCTAAGCAAATTGCCTCTAAATGTAACCCTCTTTGCTTGTCCAGATTCTGTCCTGCTTCCAAGTGATTAATACTTTAAAAAATATATCAGAAATTAATAAATTTAGGACTCTATCCTGCTTTCCTCACACACTCAACATACCCACTTGGAATTGGAATTCCACACATGGCCCAGTTCAGCAGAACATTTAATTATGTGCTTAACAGTAAGCACTTGCTTAAGTACATTCCTATTCAATAGAGCATTTAAGCACTTGCATAGGCAATGTACTAAGTGTTCCTGAATAAGGGCCAGAGAGAAAATTTCAGGGTCTGACCCTAAATTTGAAAAAAATGTAGGAAATTAGTCAAATTAGGAACTTTTGAAAATTGTTTACCAGGGACATGCATTGAAAATGAAAAGTGCTGTTTTGTAAATGTGTGTCTGCTCAGAAATACATACGTTTCAATGTCATCTACTAGTAGAGCTGGGTGGGAAACAATGAAAGCATGAGATTTTTTTTTTTAATTCCCTTTCCAAATAGAGATGAAAAATCAAAATCTAAAAATTTGTACAAATTGAGTTTTGAAAAAAAATCTGATCTGACCAATCAAAATGTTTCATTTCAATAATTTCAAAGCTTTTCAGTTCCACCTTTTAAAAAAGGTATTTACTATATATTAGCTGACACCTCTAAACAAAAATCATTTCAAACCAGAAAAAGAAACTTTGCATTTTGAAAACTTTTCAGTATTTCAAATCTTCTTTTAATTGTGATGGTGGTCATTGTCCCACAAACAGCCTTGATTTTTGCTGAACTGGTGTTTTCCATCAATATATATTTAGCTGGAAAATAGCCAACCAGGTTTTTGAGATAGTCACTTAGTTAGATTGTATGCCCCTAACTAAGGAGCACTTTTAACACTGTCAGTCTCTTGTGTACTTTTTACTGCTTTAAAAAAAAACCCTAAAATTAATGTTGAGTTAACACTCAAATAATGAATATGCCGGCATATATTTGAGTTAATGTTATCTGTTCACCTCTTTGAATTAATGGAAATAAGTATTTTATCACTTTATCGCATGAGCTTTCATGGGAGAAAATCCCACTTTGTTGATGAAGTAGGATTTTCTCCCACAGAAGCTCATGCAATAAATAAATTTGTCAGTCTTTAAAAGTGTCACCAGACTCCTTGTTTGTTTTGCTGAACTAGACTAACATAGCAACCCCCGGAACTTACCACTTTTTGTTATCTATTTTTAAGGAGGAATAGTGGAACTGAATGCCTAGTCTTTCAAAATTCTGATGATCTGAGTACCCGTCTTGTACATAAAGTGACCATCCCAAAAAACTCAGTTTGGCATTTCTTTTCTCAGAAGAGAGCTGGGTCTGCAATATCAGAAGAACTTTAGATTAACATTGCTGGGAAGTGAGCTTACATTACACAGTTTCTCTGTACCATGTCTGGCTCTATCTTGTGCTATTTAGGTCCCAGTGCGGCTAAGCACTGAGGCACGTGTAGCTTTACGCACATAGTATTTCCACTGACTTCAGTGGGATTACTGTTTGCTCGAAGATGCGTACTTGCTTCTCTGATTTGGAACCTTAATGAGCCCCATGACTTTCCTTCCTGAACTCTCACAGTCATGGAAATAAACACATTGTTTTAAAAAGCATGCAAGCAAGAGTAAAAGACTTTAAAAAACCTTTTGTGATGTTCTGTTGGTTTGTGTCACAGCTCACCACCTTGATGTTCATTGGGAACATAAGCAGAGAGAACCTGGCAGTAACTTTGGGTCTGATTCTAATCTCATGTATGTGGGCTTTACATCAATGCAACTGTGCTGACATCTCTGGAGTTGCTATAGGTTTACACCACTGGGAGGGAGATTAGAATAAGGTCTTAACCTTTCAGAGTACAGAAAAAGAATACAAGCCATAGGGAAACAAAGTAAAATAAATATCCAAAGCAGTATTTGCATGGTTGCTGGCTTGAAATTTAGTTAAAACTAACCATGGACCGGTATGGCAGGTTTCCGTTGAGATTTTGTTGATGACCAGTGAATGTGCTAAGGAGAAATAATTACCCTGTGACTTCTTATTTAATCAGATGGAAATGTTTAATCCATTTCAGCATTTACACATCTACCATTTGTTTAAGTAGGTTAATTACAAACCGACATTTAAAAATAATAATCCTTTCAAATATTATCTTCTCTCATCCATAGTCTTATGGCTACTCAGAAGTGTTTCTCCACTAGGCTTTGACATTTGAATGTTAAATAGTGCATAGATTGGTTTGTTTTAAAGGTTTTGACTCAGGGCTGTGTTTCAAAGGCAGTAATGCAATAGTTACAAGTAGAGACAAAGTGAAAAGAGAAGTGACCAATCCTGCTGTTATTGAAATCTGTGGCCAAACTTCCATTGGCTTAGATTGATAAATCCTGAAATCTTTAATTTTTACTAAACACAGCCAGAACATACTAGGGTTCACATCATCACAAGTACGTGCAATGAGAGTATAACTTTTGCAGTATTTTAAAGTGAAACCAGATCTTGTATTACTTATGATAGCACCTAGAAGCACCAGTCAGGCACCCGCTGGACTAGGCACTGCCCAGCCACTAAGTAAATGATGGTACCTTCCTTGAGGAACTTAGCTGAAAATTTCATCTATTTATTTTTTGCATTGTGGAAACACCTACAGCCCCTGACTGAGTCTGGGCACCCATTGTACTAAGCATTGTGCACATACAGCCTCTGCTCAAAAAGTTTAGGTTTACAGACAGTCAGAAGAAAAGTGGGAGGGGAGCAGAGCACATGCAAATACAATCAGTGGTTAGAGTACCCCAAAACTAGATAGTTAGCCCACATATCTAAGACAGTCTTTGTGTGACAGTCAGATTTCTGGGGGGTCAGTTCTTCTGTCTGGTCCTGAAGATCTTTTTAATGTGTCCATAAAGGGATTCGACTGCCTTACACACGCTACCTCTCTCTTGTACTTCAAAAGAGAGTGACATGTCAATTGAAAACAGACAGAGTCCTGTGGCACTTTTAGAGTATGTCTACACTAGAAAAAGTTAAGTGGACTTTGTTAAGTTGACTTAATAAGGTCGACTTAAAGTGGCTCCTTTTAAGTTGACTTAACATTGGACATAGGTGTCCACACTGGCATTAAGTCAACTTAATAAAGTCGACTTTTAAGGGCTACTTCATGTCTACACTGTCCTTAAGTCAACTTAAGAAGTTGACTTAAAGCTTAAGTTGACCTAAAGAGGGGTAGTTATTAAGTCGATTTAAGCTTTCATTAAAGAATTTCTTAAGTAGACTTAATGAAAGCCCAGTGTGGACATGGAGTAATTTAGGTTGACTTAAGGGTCAAGCATTCTTAAAACTACAGTACCCACCCGCAGAAGTGAAGAAACAGATTGACAGAGTTAGACGGGTACCTAGAAGTCAACTACTACAGGAGAAGCCCAAGAACAGAAACAACAGAACGCTATTGGTCTCCAACTACAACCCCCAAGTCAGACCTCTTCATCACATCATCAAAGATCTAGAGCCTATTTTACAAGATGATCCCTCACTCTCTCAAGCCTTGGGAGACAGACCTCTCCTTGCTTACAGACAGTCCCCCAGGCTGGACCAGGACCCCATTGTGCTAGGTGCTGTATAAACAAAACAAAAAGACAGTCCCCACCCCCACACATCTTAGGCTATGTCTACACTGGCAAGTTAGTTCGAATTAAGGAAGCTTAATTTGAACTAACTTAAGCCTTGGCTACACTAGGCTTTCATTAGTTTGAATTAAGGGCTTTCTTAATTCAAACTAATAAATTCGCTTATACTTTTCGAAGTAAGTTCAAATTAACCCAATGTGGCCATGATAGTTTGAACTAAGCGCTTAGTTCGAACTAACCAGCACATTGAGCTCAATGCAATTGACTAATTTGAACTAAGCAAGTGCCATGCATGGCACTTGCTTAGTTCGAATTAAAATTTGCTAGTTCAAATTAAGTTAATTCAAACTAACTAAAATTAGTTCAAATTAGTTAGTTCGAATTAACTAATTTGAACTAACTTTGGTAAGTGTAGACATAGCCTTACAATCTAAGCCCTAGTTTTCAGTTTTACAATCTAAGCCCTGCTGTTTTCAGCAGCAGTCGATGGGAGATATGCAAGGTACGTAAAATACCTTGCCTATCTTCCGCCGACTTCTTAAACCCTCACTATATGCTAACACTAAGCCGACTGGCAATGGCCTCCAGTCAGCATAGTGTTAATGCAGTTATGGAGCTGATGTTTCAGCTCCGGTTCAGTTTTTGATTGGGCATAT
>ML685865.1:2186920-2205637 GCA_007922175.1 Pelusios castaneus
GACTAAACAAAGTCGACTTTGTTAAGTCAACTTAGCTAAAGTTGACCTAAATTAACAAGTGTAGACATAGCCAATAGTAGGTGGCAAGCCAAGGTCCTTTGCCTTTCAGGTCAACAAGGCAAGTGGTTAAGGGGAAGACTGATGTTCCAGCACTCTGAGACTGATCACCCCTGAGAAAACATCACGGCACGATTGAATGGGTTACATCAACCTTTGACCAGTGTCCCTACACCTAAAAAGCCTGCTAGTGTGAAGCACTATACCAAGAACACTATTATCTGGCTCCTTGGGTGCGTCTACACTTAGAAATTAAGTTGACTTAAGGAGCCTTAAATTGACTTAATTTACTCTGAGTCTACACTGGGCTTTCCTTAATTCGAATTAAGCTGCTCCTTAAGTCGAATTAAGGAAAAGTTAGTTCGAATTAATAACATCTCGCTTTAATTCGAACTAGCGCTTAAGTCGAATTCTTAAGTCGACTTAAGCCATTGTGAATGCCCTAAGTTGACTTCGTCTAAAAGTCGACATAGGGCGGGGGGACAAGGGAGCCCTGCATGGCTCCCTGGCAGAAGGGAGCCACCATGACTCCCTTGTCCCCTGGGGAGCCCCTTCTCCCCAGACCTGCGGCTTCCCTGCAAGAGGAGCTGTGGTCCCAGGGAGAAGGGCTCCCCAGCCAGGGCTCCAGCCAGAGGGAATCCCTCACTGGAACCCTGGCTAGAGAGTCCCGGTGGCTCCTTTCTCCACGGGAAGCCACTCGCGGCTTGTCCCAGGGAGAGCCAGCCCACGCATGGCTGGCTCTTCCGGCAGGGACAGGCAAGCTGTGAGCGGCTCGTTCTGGGGAGAGCCAGTCCCACGCGAGGCTGGTTGTCCCCAAGACCGGGAAGCTGCCAGCTGCTGTCCCCGAGACAGCAAGCCGCAGGCCAGAGCAGTCCTGGGGAGAAGGGAGTATGGGGATCCCTTCTGTCCAGGACCACTTGGGTCCCGGGGAGAAGGAAGTGTGAGGCTCCCTTCTGGCCGGGACCGCTCGGGTCCTAGGGAGAAGGGAGCTGCAGCCAGAAGGGAGCCCCGCAATCTTCTCCCCAGACCCATCTCATGAGTTCAAAATACCAAAAGTCATTCATTTCATTTCCCAACACACCTGGGAGGTATGACAGTGATACATAGGAATATATCCCTTCACTAGCAATGAAATTAGAACCACCATGGCCCGGAGTGCAGTAGCTGTTTAATAGACTACTGCAACTTTACACAGTAATTTAGTATGCAAAGTAGAGAATACTATATTCTGAAGCCAAACAAACACGGAGTCCTGTGGCACTTTTAAAGACCAACAAATTTATTTACCACATGAGCTTTCGTGGGAGAAAAATCTAATTTTGTCAGATGCTTTGAAGATGGGAAACCCACAGAATGGGAGGAAATTAAATGCAGGGAAGTGTCTGATATAGGATCAGGTCAGGCTGCAATATAACACAAATAATGCTTCTGAAAGCAAGGCTCACTTGGCGTTAAGTCATTGTTAGGCTAGCATCACTTTGGAAAAGTCTTACTTATGCCAGCACTGTTTCCCCTCCAAATATTCAGGATTGAATGCTACATGCACTGAAAATTTGTGAGGAAGCTAAGAGGGCCCTGTCATGGGGAAAGGCCTTGAACTGACTTCTGTCACCAAGTTACTGAAAGTGGAGTTTCAGTCTATAAAAGTAGCTGGCAAAAAATTCTAGCAAAAGCACCAGCTGCTCAATATTCATCCATCTATCAGCAGCATTAAAAATTTAAATTAAGTATTCTATTATCCTCCATAGGTAGGCCACTGAAATTGTGAAAATCCAGCAATGTTCTTAGAGTTAAAGCAGATCCAAGAATGATGATAGCTGCTGAAATCACTGTCACTCATATAGCAATATTTCAGTCTGCTAAAGGCTACCCAGGGAATTCTCAGTAAACCTAAATTGTTGATAATATGCCATTTAGTTTTAGTGATTTCTGGGTAAAATGGTGTTTCTGAATTGCACTGAAAGATCTTAAATGAATTTTTGGCATCTTATCTCAAGGACTGTGAGGCACAATGTCTTAGCATCACAAATGCTTATCAGACATAAACATCTTTGGCTGTAAGGCCATGTTTCCTGAAATTAAATGTAGCCAGTTAAATCTGACAGCCAGTTAAAACTTGGGACCATTCCCAGAATCTGAATTTGGAACAATGCTAAGGAGAAATAAGAGTGATCAAAATGACCCAGTGAAGAACTAAATGAGAACTCTTGAATAAACCCACCTGCTGAATAAACCCTCCCCCTTTGACCTGCAAATAAAACAGCAAAATATCAGCCACTTCCCCCAACAATAAAACCATGAGCACATATTGTCAAGGCTAATGAAAGTGCGGTAGTTCCTTTGCATTTCTCTTTGCTAAAAGTGGGGTTTCTCATGTGAGCCATGCTTTATTTCATTTAACACACTGCAGAAGTACCTGTATAAGGTCCAATCAGGATGTGGTCCCCATTATTTTAGACACAAACAAATAAGAAACAGTCTCTGTCCTGAGATGGTCAAAGTCTAAGGCTTTGTCAAAACTAAACGGTTGTACCAGATTCACTATAATATCTATTGAAACAGGTACAACCTCCCTAGTGTGGATGCAGTCATATTATACTGTATAGGAAAGGGAGTAACTGTACCAGCATAAGGCATCTTTCTACTGGTATAACTGCATCCATGCTAGAGCTTGTATTGGAATAATTAGATGAAAACACCCCCCAATCAACATACTTATAACTGTATAACTTTCAATTTTAGACCAGGCTTATGAACCTACTACCTTATGCTGTAAGCCTCTGAAATCTGCAACTAAGCAGTACTGTCCTCTGTACTTGTAGAGGAAACCTTCAAATATCTAAATGCTGCAAGAAGTGATTTTGATGCGTCAGAAGGTGGCACTCTTTCCTCTGAAGCAATACTTCCAGCCTTAAGAGCCACAGTTGTCTTGAAGTTCTTATTCAGCCAAGATGTAAAGACAAAACCCTGATCACTTATGATAATATATCTCCAGATCCTGACCACAAATATGATAATATATTTGCTTACACTTTTGATGAACTCATTCCAATGTTTTGACCAAATGTGATCTTTGGTAATTCCATTCTGCTTCCCTTAATTTCCTTCAGAATATATCTACTGATTGCTATAGTTACCTACGTCCCTCGAGCTTTCATCCAAGACACACCACATGAACCATTGTCTACAGCCAAGCCCTAAGATATAACTGCATTTGCTCTGATCCTTCAGACAGAGACAGAAACCTTCAGGATCTCTATCAAGCATTCTTAAAACTACAATATCCACCCGCAGAAGTGAAGAAACATTGACAGAGCCAGACGGGTACCCAGAAGTCAACTACTACAGGAGAAGCCCAAGAAAAAGAACAACAGAACGTCATTGGTCATCACCTACCACCCCCAAGTCAGACCTTTCAACACATCATCAAGGATCTACAGCCTATACTACATGACGATCCCTCACTCTTTCAAGCCTTGGGAGACAGACCTCTCCTTGCTTACAGACAGCTCCCCTCAACCTTAAATGGACACTCACCAGCAACTATAGATCAAACAACAGAAACATTAAAGCAGGAACATATCCCTGCAACAGACCATGATGCCAACTTTATTCTCATATCTACACAAAAACACCATAACAGGACCAAATCAAGCCACTTACTCCATCAAGGGCTCATTCACCTGCTCATCTACCAATGTGCTTTATGCCATCATGTGCCAGAAATGCCCCCCTGCCTTATATATTGGACAAACAGGACAGTCTCTGCGCAAAAGAATAAATGGACACAAATCTGGCATCAGAAATTGCAACACTCAAAAACCAATAGGGGAACACTTCAATCTCTCTGCTCACTCCATTGACGACTTGCTAATAGCTGTGCTGAAATAGATGAATAACAAATCACAGCTTCAAAGAGAAACTATAGAACTCGACTTTATAGGCAAATTCAGCTCAGTTGCTTTGGGGTTAAACAGGGACTATGGATTTTTCTCTCATTACAACAGGTGATTTGACCTCACCTTCCTCTATGTGCTGTTCCCCAGTGTTTGATTCCTAATATCTATTTTGATTTCCAGTTTCAGCCTGACCTGATCCTATGTCATATACTTCCATGCATTTAATTTCCTCCCATTCTGCGGGTTTCCCATCTTCAAAGCATCTGACAAAATTAGATTTTTCTCCCACGAAAGCTCATGAGGTAAATAAATTTGTTAGTCTTTAAGGCTGCGTCTACACTGGTAAATTAAGTCAACTTAAGCTTGCTTAAGTCGACTTAATTTACCCTGAGTCTACACTACAGTTTCCTTAAGTCGACCTAAGCAACTTGCTTAGGTCGACTTAAGGAAAATAAAGTCGACTTAATGAAAATTAAGTTGACTTTATAAAACCTGCTTTCTAGTAGACCTAAGGCTTTAGTCGATGCCCTAGAGTCGACTTAAGCCAGTGTAGCCGTGGGGTAGCCCTAAGTTGACTTAGGGCTACCCCAGGGCTACACCAATGCCCTCCCTGCCGGGGGGGCACACAGGGGTAGGCTGGCATGCCCCCCACCTGGCATGGCAGAGCCCTTCCCACCCTGCCCCTATGCCCTGCCAGGGTCCCTGACCCCCTTTGCCCCATTGTACCTAGGTACAATGGGGCAAAGGCTGAGCCCCCTGGCATTGGGCAAGGGGTGCACCCCCTGCCCCTGTGGACCTGCCCTAGGTCCCCCTACCCCCACAAAGTCGACCTAGAGCATCCAGTGTGGACGCTCTAGGTCAGCTTTCTAAGTTCCCCTTTAAGTTGACTTTATTTTTAAGCGTGGACACACTAAGTCAACTTAGTTAAAGTCGACTTAAATTCACAAGTGTAGACATAGCCTAAAAGTGCCACAGGACTCCATGTTTGTTTGGCTTCAGAATATAGTATTCTTTACTTTGCATACTAAATTAATGTGTAAAGTTGCAGTAGTCTATTAAGCAGCTACTGCATTCCAGGTCATAGTGGTTCTAATTTCATTGCTAGCGAAGGGATATCTTCCTATGTACCACTGTCATACCTCCCAGGTGCACTGGGAAACTAAATGAATACGTTTTGGTAAAGTACTTTGAACTCATGAGATGGAAGTGCAAAATATTGTAGAAAGGAGTATTGCAATTCCTATTGTCTAAACCTTGTGGTCTTCCCTTAAGCTTGCTCTCAGCTCTGTTATGAATCAGTAATGAGTCAGAGGAGCATTTTGGGGATTGACATGCAAAGGAGCATAAGGGTTTTACTTATTCATTAGATACAAACACTGGGCCAAATCCTGAAGTCTCTACTTATTCTGTGCTGATCACCATGTGACTTGCATGGTATTATTTCTGCTTCCTAACCAGAGGGCTCTTAAAACCAGAGACTGATTCTGTCACCTTTAGTCAGTAACACAGTCTGTATATGGTCCCACTGACTGGATTAAGAAAAAACAAGAGTCCTATGGAACCTTAAAGACTAATAAATTTCTTCATCCATAAGCTATCATGGGCTGCAACCCACTTCGTCAGTTGCATCTGCCAAAGTGGGTTGCAGCCCATGACGACTTATGCTTGAAGAAGTTTGTTGGTCTTGAAGGTGCCCAGGACTTTTGTTGGTTTTGCCAAATACAAACTAACACAGCTACTGCTCTGGAACTTGTGGACTAAGGTGCACCTCTAATAAGTAAAGGCTTGTCTACATTTGAGACTGATAGCCAGAAACCAGCCTGTAGCCACTGCTAACTTAATTAAATATTGGTCAAGTTTAACCCATTTGGAAACAAGAATTAGCTGCACTGGTTCAAATCATAGCTTTCCTTATCCACAGCTGGCATTTACACTAATGTTGATGCTTAAACTGCTGACCACTGGTGGCTGGAGAGAAGCTAAGCCCAAATATAGAGATCCTGAGAGTGTCATCAAATTCAAAGAGCTTTACAGGTTCTACAGCAATAAAGGTATATACTACACACATAACAAGTGGGTTAACATCAGCATAGCAGGTTGTACAGGGCCCCCTTCTGTTCATGTCTTCTGCTCCTAAAAAACACTTGTCGACTTCAGCCTCTCCCCTTTATTTACATGTTGCCACCCATCACCCTCTGTCAACACACAGTCCAGCATAACAGCCCTAGTGCTTTATTAGTTCAGTCACTATTGTGTAGAAAGTAGGTATAGCTATTGGGAATTGATACTTTAGCAACAGCATAGCAATAGTACATAGCAAGAGTAGGCCCAAGCCTGAACCAATCTTCAAAGGTCTGAAATAAAACTTGCTCACTCAAACCCAATACCAAGAACTCAGCCGTCACTCAAGTTACCAAGAACTTAGCCGGCATTCAAGTTGCCCACACGAGGAAAGTGAGTCCTATACCTATAAATAAGTATAGGAGATAAAGGTATGGGAACAGCTTCATGCCAAAGGTGTGAAAAGCTCTAAACCCCAAAAGCGAGGTGTGAAAAGCTCAATACACCCTGCAGCTTGAGAAAAAGGGGTGCAAAACCCTATAAATATGCATGCCTAAAGCCAGAAGGCAAGGTGCATCTTCCAAGAGTGATCCCAAGAACACGGTTCAAAGGCGCTCTTGTTTTTTAGTCCTCGAATCCTGGTTGCCCGCTCCTCGAATCATCCTGGTTGCCTTTCCCCATTAGAATCTCGAGTGACGAGACTGACACGTTGGTAAAGTTTGGTGAGTATAAAAATATAAAAACCTCAGACCTCGGTGAAGGCTGGTTTAAGTTTAAGTTTGGGTTTAAGTAGCTACTGGTAACGGGAAGCTTTTAGTACCCCGAGTCCTGGGAGTACAGGACTAAAGTAGTTTAGCACCCTGGTCCCTGAGAGTACAGGGGGGATAGGGATAAGGATAGGGAACAAGTAGTTTAGTACCCTGGTCCCTGAGAGTACAGGGGGGATAGACATAATCTTTAGATAGCTTTAGTGAAACTTAAAACTTATGTGCACATTTCTTTTTCTTTAAGCCTTGTAGCAACAAAATTGTTGGTAAAGATATTAGTAAACAGGAAACTTCAATTAAAAGCGCTTAAGCAGAGCTCTTTGAATACGTGTAACCATGAATAAAACCTCCCTATTATTACTTTAACTTGTCTCCTTATTAATTCTCGTTCCCCTGTTAATCCCTTTCATTTTTGCCTCTTTTTTACCAACCCCCCTATGGGGACAGTGTTCGACCCTTTTGATACCCACTTGGATTGCCGGCTGGATCGGTTCAATCCTCTATTATTTAATTTCCCCGATCACTGACTTAACTATTAAGGCCTCCACTCAGTCACCGGATAAGAGTTGGGCTATTATCCCGACGGCCAAAAGAACCCACCGTCCGCTCACAACTCCCGATGAGCAACACCCCGGGGGTGGACATTAAACAAGGTGCATGTGAGCATATTGAAAGGCTATTGGCCCCCAAAAAACTGCACCCTTTCTTAAGAGATTCCCCTCTTGCACAGCCTTCCTGTGAGCCTTTATAGTGACTTAGTAATAAGCCTGGCCAGTTGCTCCTCTTTGGATCACTCTCTGCAGGTTTACTCAGCTTGTTCCAGTTCTCTCAATTAGGGCTTCAGTCCTATTTGGGTTCTGGGAGATGGGCAGACAGGTCAATTAGGGCTTCAGTGGCAGGGGGCTGACTCAGCCTGCTTTCTCCCAGCACCCTATCATACATGGTCTCAGAGGTCAATCCACATACTGGGCTGCACCTGGAAGATGGCCCAGACTTGATTAGAGAAGAGTCCCAGGGGGCATAAATGGTTGCTGGTTAGTTCAAAGGTAAGGCATTAGGAGCAGAAAGAGGGGGGAAGAATGTTATAGGTGCTCTTTTAGCTTAGCAAGTAGGGAAACTGGTGGGAGGTAATGAGAAAACCTAGGGAGATAGTTTTTCCTGGGATCTTCTCTGGAATAAGCAATCTAGTAAGAGGCCAGGAACAATATAGAGGAGCTACCAGAATAGAGCAGACTTTGCTAGGCAGTCCTGATTAAAAAAGCAGGAACTGGATTTACAAACTGAAAACCCTGGGAGGTATTTAACTAGAGTAGAGAAACTTGAGAGAGGGTCAAACAGCAGAAGAGGTTTAAGTTTATATTTCTTGGTTTGAGATTTTGTTGGGGGCAGGGATGGTTCTGAGGGTCCCAGTCCTGAAAAAGGGGTGACTTTGCAGAGGTTGTGGGGGATGAGGAAGGTGGGGTAGGAAGCAGTCAAGGGAAGCAGCAGCAGCAGTAAGAAATTCTATGGAACAGATCTTAGCTGCTAGTTATAGGGTCTCTGGGTTGGAACCTGGTGTAGATAGAGGTCCTGGGTTCCCCTGTCCACCACTGGGAAGGTGGTTTTGAGATTGGAGAAAGGGGAACAGATGATGGAAAGTCCTGAGAGAAGGGTCAGAGTACCACAAGCCCAGAGATGGGTGTGAAGACTGTTTGTACTCTTATTTTTGGGTTTCTGTTACTCCAGAGGTTGGATTTAAATCATGACCTGAAAAGTGACCACCACAGGCCTGGAGTGGCTGTTCATAGGTGGTACCAGGCTGGTGGGAAAGAGCCTGCCACTTCATGCTGTGTTAAGAAGGGTTACTCTAGTGGTGTATTCACTCTCTAGCATGCACCTCAACATCTCGGCTGATAATTTGCCCAAGTATCCACATCCAAATGTGTATTTGGCATATACTTGTGAATTTTCTTCTTTCTGCAAACATTTTAGTCAACAAAATATCATTCTTGTGTTCCACAAAATTAATAAAAGGATTGTGAAGTTGTTGAAGTTATTTTTATACAAATGTTCATTTGCAGTAGTCATCCTTCCCAAGGTGTAAAAATGAGATGAACCTGGAAAATCCAAGCTGAGTATCAGGAGAATACTTCTTTATGCTGCAAATTTCTTGCCTAGAGGATAGTCCATGTTGCTTGGAACTTCTGCCATTATTTTGGGGAAAGCACTACAAAGTTTACTCCAGGAAACAGTTCTGCATTGGCGGGTAGATGACCTAGATAACTATACATCTCTTTTTTCATCAGTGGATCTCAATGACCAAAGGGCTATTTTCTCTTTCTAATGTCTGGTCCATTTCCTGAAGTCATTTCTCAACACTCCCACTGTTTTTGGTTTGTGACTATGAGCTTTAGAGTAGGGTCCAGTAGGAGTTCTGCTGTGTAAGGACTGAATAAAAGCTGAGTCAGATTTGCAGAAATTGATCTTATGGTTTCAAGTATTGTGTTGTACAGTGCTACATTTGGAATAAATTGGCTTTATCACTGTAACTGGTCCTTATTAAGCTTACTTTCAAAACCAGATGCATTCCAAGTTCTGCAGCTGCTCTGCACAGAACTTTAAAAGTAAGAGAGGGTCTTGATGTATGGAGACTTAAAAACTATGGTGAAAGCATGTGGTTACTGCCCATTTAAGATTAGAAATATTCTGTACTGGCAGAATTCAAATACCTTTTAGCTGGTGGCAGTTACAGCTGGGACTTGATTGGAGATGAATATTTCTCACTCTGCTATCTTGATGCATTTTTGTTTTATTATTCTAATCTAGTTGCTGTCACAGTAAAAGTATATTTGGCATATAGGGTTTTGAGTGACCAAAAAGACACACACTGTCCCAAAGACTTTACAGTCTATTTTATGTTTATTTGTGGATATACATACTGAAAAAGAGTATCACTTCACATGGTATCAATCATGACCAGCTAACATACTTTCACATGACTTGCCCTTGTCTACATCAAGTGCTAAGTCAAATTTTAAATTACATTGATTAAAACATGTTAGCACTCTTTCTAATATGATCCTTTTTTCTGTGTAGACATGGCCAATGGCAGGGAAGGGATAGGAAGAGGAAGGTTAAAGCAGTGTTTCTCAATCAGGGGTATGCACAGATCTTCCATCGAGATGGCTACTCATTTCAGTGTTTCTTAAGCCCGGAGTTCCAAACTCCCCGGGAGTCAGAGGACAGGTTTAGGGAGAGTGTCAAGTACAGAGCTGGCATTAGAGGGTTGCAAGGATGGAAATTGCCCAGGGCCCTGCAAAGCTAAATTACATGTTTCAGCCCTGGATTGCAGGGCTCAGGATTCAGACTCCTGAAAGGGCTACAGTAGTCCAGGAAAGGTTGAGAACCACTGGATAAAGGCTTTAGCATATATAATTATTCAGTATAGGCAAGTGTATATCTTGATGGTTTTCTCAGTCAAAACATAGGCATACATGTGTGTGATAAGCTTGATGAAATAACAGCACTCATCTCCAAGAGTAAGAATTTCCACATCTATTCAGTTGTTGGTGTTTGTGCTGAGACTGCCAATGAGGATGTAAGTTTTGGGAGTGGTCGTGGTTTGGTGGTGGAGGCCTGTGTTTGCTCTATACTGAATTGAGAACCACCAGTTTCAGTTCACACATTTTGCTGAATAGCAATAAGATAAGACCTTTTATTTAGGAGCTACTCAAGTTGTATTTGAGCCAGCGATCTAGAGGATAGAAACTGTATTGCACTGCTGCACTCTTGAACCGCCCAGCAGTTTCTAAGTTTCAAAAATTACTCTTCAAATTGTTTGAAATATATACTTTACAGAAAACACATATATAGGAATTATGGGGGCGGGGGAAGAGAAGAGCACCGTTTCAAACTCTTTTCCTGATTCTGCAGCAGTTTCTCCACCTTGCTAACAGCCAAGGATGGCATTGTAAAACCAGTTCTAGCACATGGGAATGTCTATCCCTGCCCACTTCCCCCAAGGCAAGATACACACTCCTTACCTTAATTACCCTATTGGAAGGAATCAGGACTCCTAAGAAAGACATTTCAGAGGAGAGGGTTCCTGCTGGCATATATTCCTGGTTGGTGAAGTGTTTAGTTCAAACTAATTGGCAGATTGATGTTCATGCAACTGACTAATTGGAACTAAGCCAGTGCCCTGCATGGCTATGGCTAGTTCGAACTAACATTCTAGTGGGGCCATGCTAGTTCAAATTGTTAATTTGAGCTAACTAAAATTAGTTAGTTAACCAATAAGTGTAAACATAGCCAATGTGGACTGCTTTGTCTACACTACAGGCTCTGTTAAGTCGACTTAACAGTGCCAACTTAGCATCACAAGTGTAGACATACCCTATGCTGAAAGCTTACCTGAAGTCACTCATCAGCCTTATGCAGCCCCAATAGGCCAAAGACCTTCCAACTCTTCCCAGGAAGAATTGAGGCCTCCATTAGACAGATACTCCTGTCCACATGCTAGATCAGAGAGAAGGTCCTGAACCAGTTTAAACTCAGGCTTTTTATACCAAAAGTCCTTTTTTTGTTTGTTTGTAAGTCTCTGGAGAATCCAGTTTGAACTACATATGTGAGCCTTTCCAGGTTGTGGTGCCTGTCTGGAGGAGTTATAACATGAGTGAATTTGCCCAACCACCCCCTGCTGTTCTTAGTTTCTGGAGGCGCTCTGGTCACCTTCCCCTCCTGGAATTACATGCCATTTCTGGCCCACAATTATGCACAAATGAAAACAGTCAGATCTCCCAAAAATATTGCAGGAAATTGCTATATCTGTTGCATCGGTTGTATATACTGTAATGAGTAATCTCTTTGTAAAGTTCTCTGGGGCACTTTAACTGTGGTATTGTTTCAAATAGTTTTATGTTAAAGTCCAGAAGGGAATCTTTAAGCCCCAGCAGTGTCTACATGGACCAATTAACATGCAACACATTACTATGCTTTTCCAGTTTATTGGATAAACCTTCTTTTAAATTCGGGGCAGGAGTGTTATTGGGGTATCAGTTAAAAGCAACAATCAGAAGTCCTACTGATAATGGATAATCACTACAGTCTTTTTAAAATGCCACATATCTAGATGGTAAAGTTTAATGAGTACTCCTGTATACCATTGGTGCAAACATAAAAGTTGTTTTATACACCTATCAAGGAACTGAATGTTAAGCAGGGCTGATAAAGATCACTCACTGGAAATTGCTGCTTCCAACTCAGAAAGTCCCATAGCATTTGTTAGAGATATTTTTAGAAATTAGAAATTTTCTAATTAGACTGATAAGTCACAGCCTTCTTCTCATTTTCTGTGTGAACAAATGAAAAATGATCAAAGCACTAAACAAGTTTGAGAAATGAAGAAAATTAGACAGAATGTACGTAGCATCATGTACAAAGTTGACGTACTTTATCCACCAGTTATTTATCTAAAGGCAATTAGATATAGAGACATTTAGTTCTGAGAAGCTGCTTTTCTCCCTGGATGATAGTGATAAGGTTAAGTGCTATCCAGTGAGATCACAGACAAAAGAACATTGCTTTAATGTTTAAAGCTTTAATGTTTTCTTGTTGTATATATTGTCCCCTGTCTGTCCAATCAGATTAGAAGTTAAAACAGAGTCACGGGTGTTAGCTTCAGAAAAGGTGAGTTCAAACCAAAACCACAGAGCCAAAATTTCCATAACTTTGGACAAATTCAAAATCTAGACTCAAATTCTATATTGCTATATATCCCTTTCTATATTGCTCTGAATCAAATTCACCGATACCAGTGTCCTTGAAGTTCAGGAGCAGATTTCAAACTCTAGATTCAGGTTCTGTAGCTTGTGCCTATCTTTAGATTGAAGCCAAGAAAAATAAAACACCACTGTTACTAACTGATCCAAAATATTTTACACATAACAAAAAGTTAGTCAAAGAACAACTTCATAAAAACAAAACAAAAAAATCTTATCTCTAAGAGAAATAAGTATTGCAAAACAAAGGGAGAGTAATTGAAATGATCCAAGTTAATTAAGACTCAAAGATAACTTTTGACCCTCTAGCCAAATTTTAAGAAACTGATTAAGAAAACTCTCACTCACTCAGTCCACAATACATGTGACATCCCCAATATTTTACTTTCCCTTATTCCTCAGATATATGAATTCTATCCTCTTCCAAACCTTGTTATCCCCACAAAAAATTGCTTGGGTACCATACTCACCTCACACATAGTTTAATCCAGGGGTTTGCAACCTTTGCCGACCGCTGTGCCGGCCCCTCCTCCTCAACCCTCAGCTGGTGCCGACTGCCCATTCATGGAAAGAAACTACCTGGAGGGGCTCCTCTAAGCAGTGTGCCTGGGGACCTCTATCCCCTCTTACCTGGAGTTACTCTTGTTGGTGGCAGCACACCATAGAGAGGAGCCGCTCTGGGCGGCTTCTTAACATGGTATGCCTGGGGAATGGACATGGCAGGGACCTCCACACTGCAGCTGCCCCTGAAAGAACCAACTTGGAGTATCTTTTGGTGGCAGGAGTGGCAATTTCTGTGGTGCCACAGAGGATGCCGAGTGCTGCTCCAAATGGGCTCATGTGCCATTGTTGGCATGTGTGCCAGGGTTTGTCTACCCCTGGTTTAATCCATCAGTGCTTCAGACAAACTATTCTTCCCCCCACCCCATCAGCTCCTCACAATTATATTCAGTCCAAGCCCAAAGCAGAAACAATGAAGCTTCTATAGGTTTTTATCCAACTGGCAGCTGTTCCTGACAGCAGCAATGGCAACGAGTTATCCTGAAACCTCTGACCTTTAGGGGTAAGTCATAGGATGGGAAGTTCCAGGGGGGTAGCGATGTTAGTCTATTTCAGCAAAACAAGTAAGAAGCCCTGTGGCACTTTTAAGGACTAACAAATGTATTTATGTATTGCCTCTGAAAGCTTATGCAATAAATAAATGTGTTTGTCTTTGAAAGTACCATAGGATTCCTTGTTTGGATAGGGAGTGTGTCCTCTCCTTCTGGGAGCTGTATAGCCAGTTGCAGTGTTGGCTTGGCTACCCTTTGGTTCTCGAAGCCTCTCTTCCCAGCTGTGGGAGGTTTCCCAAGCGGAGGTGGGGGTGATGTAGATTTTGAAGATATTACATATTTTAGTTTGGTTATTGTCACTAAATTTCCCATTGATTTTTGCTGAGGAGTGGGAGAAAGGAGACATAGGTCAATAGGCGAAGAACTTTCTACATCAAGCATAGTCTTTGGAAGATTATGGCATACTTCAAAGAAGTTGATAATTTGGTTCTCTGAAGTCCTCCTTATTTATTCTCATGTATCTAAGTTTCCATCAGTTTGCACCATTTATTTCAATCTCGGGCTGATCTGTTCAAGCTTCTGATGTAAAGTTGATAGATTTGGCTTCTTTCTCTATTCTTTTGCATAATGTTTCTGTACGGATGCCCTTTTTGTCCAGTAGATGTCCATGTTATCATTTGCCATGGAAGTCATGTTGGTGTCATCCTTACAGCATGTCCTAAATATGTACACGTCAATGTCATCTTACTGTATTTGATACCTTAGATTGTTTTGCACTACTTAGAATTTCTGATGTTGCAAGAAACTCTTTCCATGGACTTAAAAGATCTTCAGCAGACATTTATTTTGGAATGAGTTGATCTTCTTATCAGTTTCTGTTGTAGTTTTCCACAACTTTACTCCATAAAGAATACAGATATGATGCCAATATTAAAAATGTGGGCGGCTTCCTTGTCCCAGGGAGCCCCGGCTCCGTCTAGTGTAGACTCTAAGTGAACTTAACAAGGTCAACTTTAAGTTGACTTAACAGAGTTGACTTACAAAGTTAAGTGTAGACATAGCCTTTGATACTAAGACATCTTTTTATTTTAAATAATTATATCATAGTAGTGCCTAAAGGCCATCACTGAAAGATCAGCTTCATTATGTAAGGCATTGTACAAATGGTTGGCAAGACATTCCCAGCTCCCCCAAAGCTTGTGCGCTAAATAACCCAAATGGATAAAAGGTAAGAGGGGAAATAATTGACTTGGCCAACATCACACAGCAGGCCAGTGGTAAAGCTGGGATTAGACTTCGCATCTCCTGTTGCCTCATCCATTTTCTGGTCCACTAGACCAGGCTGCCATTCCTTGTGCTCACTGTCTGTCTTCCACCTCACATCTTATTGTCCTGGGTTGTGCCAGGGGAAGGGAATGACTAATTAAAGACTATTTAAAACAGGGGTGTCAAACTCATCTGCTATGGAGTGCCAGTTTTGACTTAAATATACTTCATGTGGGCCATACATACCATAAATCAAAATATTAGGTTACACTTGCAGCATTGCAGAGTGACGTGTATGCGAAACTGTGCTCTGCAATACCACTCTCTTTCTCTGTTAAGGAGAGAGTGTGGCCTCATAGAGCACAGTCTCACATATCGAGCACTGTGTGATGTTGTGAGACCTGACATGCTTACAGCATTGTGGAGCACTGGATCTGTGAGACCACACCCTCTCTGTCTGTTAGGGAGAGAGTGTGGTCCCACAGAGCAAAGTCGCAGGCTGGATGGAAGAGGTTCACAGACCACATTCCATCTACGGGCTGCATGTTTGACACCCCTGATTTAAAAAGTGTTTCTGTTCCCAAGATGGCCCATATCTATCCAAAAATAGATGTGTAGGGGCATGTGCCTGTTGCTTTTACCCCTTCACTTCCTATATTACATTGTTTAGGCTAGACCAAGGTGAAAAATATGTACTGAAGAAAAAACCCTGATGTCACACAACATCGTGGCAGGTGCTATTATAACCCATATGCCTCTCTTTGAGAGAACTACTGAGGGTGGTTACTGTTGCTGGGCAGATTATCTACCCACAGCCAGAAACTTCTAGAAGCAGGGAATGGTAGTATATTTGAGCATGTGCCACAGGGTTCCCTGCTGGTGTGATGTGGTGTGGTCAGTCAGATCACATGTGAGCAGCAGTCTGTGCAGACAGCAGGCTAGAGCTGGGCTTTGAGAAGGGCCCATGTGCTCAGTTTTCAGGAGAGAAGCTGAGCCAGGAGTGAACAAGATGTTTTCTCCCTCTAATGGAGTCATCTGCAACAGATTTTGCAGACATGCATATAGGACTGAGGGCTGGTTGCAAAGGAGAAGGAAAAGCCTGGATGGAATGCTACAGAAGATTCCTGCAATGAGAGAAGAAGAGGACAGCTATTCCTTGCCACTCAAGCCTCTACATTCGAACAGACTGTAGCTGAGAGTTGGGTGAACTCCACCTGGACTTTGGGACTCTTGGGTATCTTTCATGCGGCGGTTTCTGTAGGGATTGTTCTTGGTTAATTGTCTTTTGTTTTCTTAGGATAAGGTTTATTTAGTTAGTAGTTATTAAAGTTCATTTATGTTTGTTAGTAGTATTTTAATGTGGGAGGATAACTCTGAGCAATCTTTGTTGTGAGTCCCATCCAGACTGGATCCTGGGTCTCCAGCTGCTTTCTCCATAGGGATTGGGGTTTATTTCTGTGTGGCACTGGAGAAGGGCAATTGAATGAATTTTAGCCCACCCGAAGGTTACACTATGTTATATAAAAAGCGCTGGCCTGCGTTAATCCTGGCATCATAACTAGCACTGATGGATCTGAAATGGAGGCAGAAAATCTTCTATGTGATCAAGGCCTCATAGCTTCTATAGGCAAGTTAGGAAAAGCTGAGACAGTTCAGGACCACACTTAATGGGACATCTCTCTGTATTCTGTCATTTTTAACAGTTCCGATCACTCTGTTTAAAAATTTAATATATTGTCAATAGATTCTTTTCTTTTTTTAAAAAATATCCTTGGAGGGAAAATACTTTTCATGTTCCTTTGAAAGAAGCACACACAAATTAAGCACAGTGTTTTGCATCCATGTAGAGACTAGCAAGAACTCAGGAAAAAATTTTGTTTACAAAAGTTCTAGTATCCAATACTTTTTAAAATGTTAGATATTCTCAAACTATTTTATTGTTTTGATGGAGCACCGTGAAGGCCTAACACTGACTGAAATAAGAGCCAGTACAAGGCTCTCTGCACTATGTAGGCCTGTCAGGGGAGGGAGCCCTCCGCAGCACCCCCAGGTGGGGAAATCTGGGGTTACGAATGCAGAGGCGTCAACCCAACTTTGTCGGCTCCCCTCCTCTGAATTACCAAACAGCCCTTGGAACTCAGGGCAGTCTGGCCTAGCGGCCACAGAGCCAATATGCAAGCCCTCGGGTCAGGGCAATCCAGCTCTACAGCCACAGAGTCAATATCAAGCCCCCAGGTCAGGGCAGTCTGGCCTAGTGGCCACAGAGTCAATATACAAGCCCTTGGGTCAGGGCAGTCCAGCCTAGTGGCCACAGAGTCAATATACAAGCCCCTGGATTGGGGCAGTCCAGCCTAGCGGCCACAAGGAGGGTGGTGCACAGGTAGGGGGGCTCAGGCCCTCCCGCTTCACTGAGGCCCAGCCCAGGGCCCTATAGATGCCAGGATTATGGCACTCTGCCAGTGGGGATCCAAACCGAAACACGCTGGCTTCACCGCAGACCCCACAATCCAGGCCCCTGGGCTGCTTCCTACCCAAGCAGAGGGTGGTTCTCCTGCGTGGTCCTGGTCCGTGTCTCCTTCAGGGCTTCCTCAGCTACTGTCTGCAGATTAGCCTCAGGGCTCCAGTCACAAGGTGGCTGCTCCTGGTATCCCCACACAGCATCTCCTTCTCCAGCTGCTTGGGGCTGGTCATGCTCCTGGGAAGGCGCTTCAAGTAGAGATCCTGCCTCCTCACCAGTCAGCCCCAACTGAGCTGAGCTGCCCTTTTTTATGCTGGGGCAGCAGCCTGAGCATGCCCAGCAGGGCTTAAGGGGCGGGGCCTCTGCCACCCACAGACTTTGTTGGGCTTCTTTAGTGTGGGGTAGGCTCACCCCATCACAAGGCCCTTGAATAAAGACAGCACAGGAGTTTACTGGCACATGTAGGAGGGAGACCTAGAAGGGCTAGGGCTGGGCCAGGGAGCAGCTCACAGATTCTTGTTTACATGGGTCCATTGGGCCCTGGGTGGGGGGTGGATTTCACATCTCCAAAGAGATCTGCACCCTGCACACATGTATGTTTTGTCTTTATTCTATTGTGGATTTCCTGAGAGGGCTTAGCTATTTGCCAGAGGTTATGTAGCCTAGCAGAGCAAAAGCCTAATTCCCCACTACTTTGCAGCCCCTTTGCACCAGCTGCAAAGCACAAGGCTCTTAGCACAAGAAGCCCTCTGAGGAAATTGAAAATCTGGCTCAGCCCTGTCCACTTCCTCCTTGTCCTGACAGGATGCCCGGACTCAGGGAACATTTGGGAGCAGGCAGGAGGCATGTGGGGAATGGGTGAGAGATGTGGCCAGAGCAGTCTTGCATGCCTGGCAACTTGGTCCTACTGCAAATATCCATGAGAGCCATGGCACAGGACTTTTGTTGTTAATATACTAACGTGGCTACCCCTCTGGAAGTTGCCGCAGAAGTGTGAGTTACAGGAACCCCATGGCTGCCCTAATTTGTGCCACTGCTCAAGCCAGCTTCTAACAACCCAAAACAGGGGAGGCACAAACCTGTTGGTTCCAGCGTCAAACTCAGCACCTTCACAGTAATGCATTTCTCCACCCTAAGGGCTACTGCCTATTTCAATTGCTCTAAGTCTGAATGCTGTATGAACTATGGCTTGTCTACACTTGTAAATTTAGGTCGACTTAGCATGTCTACACCTAAATTTAAAGTCGACTTTGGGGGGAACTTACAAAGTCAACCTAGAGTGTCCACACGGTACACCTAGGTCGACTTCTAGGGCTAGGGGGACCTAGGGCAGGTCCATGGGGGCAAGGGAGGGCACCCCTTGCCCAGTGCCAGGGGGCTCAGCCTTGGCCCCATTGT
>ML685865.1:2205737-2262027 GCA_007922175.1 Pelusios castaneus
AAGTCGACTTAGGGCTACTCCAGGTCTACACTGGCTTAAGTCGACTTGAAAAAGTCGACTTGAGCCTTAGGTTGAAGTAAAATGTGGTTTCACAAAGGCAACTTAATTTTCATTGTTGACTTTATTTTCCTTAAGTCGACTTAAGCAAGTTGCTTAAGTTGACTTAAGGAAACTGTAGTGTAGACGCAGGGTAAATTTACAAGTGTAGACGCAGCCATTGTAATTGACTGCTCCCAATCAGTGCATCTGAAGATTAAATCTTACCAGTTTACTAAAGCAAAAATGTAATGCCTGATCCAAGATATTTCATGTGTTTAAAATATCAGAAAAGAGGCGTCATATTCCATTGTGATATTTAGTCAAACGTAAGTATTAGCCATTTAACATAGCCAAATTATTTATGGCTCATTTGTCCCCTACTCTCTTTTGTTTGGAATAGCCTTTGAGAAGAACATTTATTACATATAGTTTATACTGGAGTATCATTATGCATCCTTATGGATTCAGAGCGAAATTCTAGTCCCACTGAAGTCAGTGGCAAAACTCCCCTCGCCTTCAGTGGGGCCAGAATTTCAGCCTCATTTTTGTTTTGTTTGTGACTTTGGCTAGGTGATAGAGTAGATAACATTTACACTTACCTAGCCCTTTTCCTGCTGAAGGATCCCAAAGTTCTTCGTAAACTGTGTACATACAGTTCAGCACCACTAAAATGGATCCATCTCTCGGACAAGGCAGACAAATGAGGCTTGGTACAAGACAGTGTGGGTGGAGAATACCTAAACTAATTCAGTCCCATGGGGTCAATAAAGTTCACAAAAACAGATATAACCTTGGTTTATAAACACCCTAGTGAAATACCCACATACAGTGAGCCTCTAGGCACTAGCCACTGCAGAAGGATACAGGACTAAGTACATACCACTGAGATTTGAACTCCATGATTAAAGTGAGTTTGTTTCAAAACCTGGCCACTAAGTCTTACCTTGTGCCTGACACACGAGTGTAATGGATATGCCATTAGTAGAGCATCATCACTTACCCCTTGCCATTAGCTGGCTGGCCATATGCACAGTTTAATATTTCTTTCCTTGTGTCTGTTTTTCTTTGGATGTCATATTTTGAATATCAAAAGGAAGTTGAGGAGTCCCAACGAAAGGCAGTAAAATGATGATTTGATATATTCCACGCCTGGCTGGATTTATGTAGGGAAATGCGCAGAGTTATAAACCAGGAAGATGCTGATGATGCACAACGATGATTCACACACTCAGCCAAGATGTAAAAAAAACCCAACAAAACCTTCTGGCTTTGTTACTACTGCTGGCCAGTGCCAGTACAAATGATGATGAACATTTCTATTGACATGAAATGAGAAACATTTATAAATCCTGCAAGGAGAAGGGTTTGTAAGGAACAGATGCATGACAAGGCTCTTCCTTCTCGTCAGCTGAATACGCAGATTACTGCCAGCAGCTGTGAATGTAAAACAACATTCCAGACTTCACCACTGTGCTATGCCAACATCATCAAGCGTGTACATCTCACTGCACGTGACAGTGGTGTATAAATCTAGTTCAGACTCCTTTCTTCTGATCAGTCTCCAAGCAACTCAGCATCCTGCGCTGAAGGCTCACCATCTCTGTTCCCTGACTGTACACAGCTCTCAGAACTCTGTCCTGTTCACAAACTTTTGAATCTCTCTCCTTCCTGTAAGGTTTTACTCACCTGGCCACAACAAATTAGAGAAACATCACTTCCAAGCTAGCTGTAATCAAATCATCCCCATTTCAGTTCCAAAATATCACTTACCTTCTGCTCGTGGTGTCCCAGTGTTGGGCTGAGGGCACTCATCCCTTGAGATAGTCTGTTCCACTTCCCCTGGGGAGGATACCCAGCTCTTCCTTCAGAGAAAGGGTCTGCATTAAAACAATAGTCCACTCAGCAAAGCTTTAAACATTTATCTGAGAGGTTAGTTCTAGCATCCAAAATTTAGAAGTATGAGCCACTTCCACACTGCATTGCGCTGAGGACTGTGCAGAAACTGAGAGGTCCCTATTAGGTCTGAGGTAACAACTGCCTTATATGTGACATTGGGAGGTCTAGGTGAGACTGTTTAAGAAGCCTCTGCTCATGAAGAAATGGCCTGTGTTGGCTATAATAACTGACACACATTAGTCCTAGAGTTGTGCTGGGGTCATCCAGGCTGCTTCTGCTTGGCATGATCAGTTGTTCTATGGATTTGTATTTCATTTAAGAAGCATTCATTTCAGTTCCCTTCAAAGCACAGAAGAATCAATGACTGCCTCCATATCAAAGGGCAAAACTGTGGGGAAAAATATTTTGAAGCTTCAAGGATATTTGTGAAGAAGATGTACTAGCCAGACTTTAAAACATTCAAAGGACAAGAGTCTTTCATCCACATTTTCAGATAAGCTCATAAGTGACTATCTAAACAGAAGGCTTTTTAAAAAACTAACAGTCCACATGTATTTTTCAGTTTGCATTTGGCTGTTCTCCAGCCATTCAAACAAGTATTCAATCATACAAATATTCTAGTTCCACTATGATCCATAAAGTCAATATTATTTACTCTGTTTCAGCCCAAGCTTCAGTAAGAAGTTACATCATTCTGTTTCTGCATTCCACTTAAGAAAATTAACTATTCATTATTACTCTAAACCATTTCAGAGAAGTTCTATCTTAACAGTCATACTTTACCCCTTTCCTTTTTAGATAGAAAAATGACTTTTGAATGTGGGGCAGTGCTCAGCAATGGAAGCCAGGTGGCTAAAGCATCAACTTCATATCAAATCATTTTGCCCCAAGTCCTACCTTAAAACTGTAATAACCCGATGGCAAGTGGCCACTGCAATGTAAATAAATATATTTTAACATGCCTATCTGAGTTACAGAAATGTTTTGAAACAGGCACTTATTTATGTAGTGATAGAGATGGTCTAAGTAATACGTAGTGAACACCAATCTCTTGGCTTTCTCTTTCCAACTCTCTCCTTGGCTTTCTAGCATACATGAAACTCTGTTGGTAGGGCCTGTCTCTCTCATTCTATGTCTGTATGGTCCCTAACACAATGGTCCCAAGGCACTATTTTGATAAATAATGATAATGAATCTTCATCAGAACCTGAATCCTTCCCTAGGAAACTGTGGTCCCCACCTACATTTCTTTGGTCCCATGGCCTCCAAGATTAGGGAGAACAATCAAATGGCTATTCTTCTGAAGGTCATTGGGATACCATATGCACTGGTCCAGTACCTCTAAACTGTCTTTGTGCAGAGCTTACACCAAATCAGTGTTTTCTATTCTTATGTCTTCTTTGCACATACTACAGAAGCCATTAACTAACACATACCAGCACCATCCCCAGATCTGAGTTACTGAATTTTTCAGTGATGCTTACACACAGAAAATAACATATAAGTTCATTAATTATCACTAATGACAAGGGATGCCATCACAGATTACTGCACTTTTGAGAATCAGTTAATAAATGAACTAAGTCAATAAAGATGTAACACAAAAAAATGTACTTTATACTTGCAGGTCTGGATCCTGCAAACTCAGATTATGGAATTCCCGTTGTCTTCAATGAGGTTGCTCAAATATGAAGGGCTTTTCAAATGAGAACATTATTTTGATGAGTCCAATTTTGGTTTATTCATTTTTGTATTACTTGCGTTATGATATCACCTTGGAACCCCAACTGAGATCAAAGTCCCATTGTGCTAGGTGCCACACAAACAGAAAGTAAGAGGTTGTCCTTTCCCAAAAGAGCTTAAAGTCTAAATAGAAAAGACAGACAAAGGGTTGGGGGAAGGGGTGTTCCTCCAAACTGTACTCCAAGAGGTAGGTTTGTGTGTGGATTCACCAGACAGTCAAAGACCATTGAAAAGATGGATGATTTTTCTTGAATGCCAGCATGAATAATCCCAAGCAAGCAAAGCAAAGTAATGAGTGGCGAGAACTTATGTCTTTTCAGCAGCTGGGGACCCTGATGACTGCGGATGACCCTGAGAAGGTTCCCGAAGCAACTTGGTCCTAGGTTTCTGAGACAGCCTGGTCCTTGGTCCTACAGAGAAGTCCACAGATTCCCAGAGGCTATGCTAAAATATAGCTTCCCAGGAGAAAGCGGGGTGATCAAGCCCACTTTCCCATCACACGCTCAGGCCCAAGGCTGAGATAGCTTGAAAGAACGGATAAAAGAAGTACATCACAGCCAAGCCTTGCAAAACAGCAAAAAACAGCAAAACACCTTATATCAGGTCCCAGCTGGTTCCCACAGGAGACTGGCTCCAGTTGGTGCTTTGGGCATGAAGCCCAGAATCAGTTCACGGTCAGGTTGCTCATGGGAGGGGATGTGGGTGCCACTACCTGTCCATCACAAAATCTTCCACTTTAGCCCTATGAGGGGGAAGGATATAACATACATTCAGTGATCATTGAGATGGTGCAAGCAGTGTGTTAATGCCATGACTTCTTCTTGGGTTGTTACTCTTTCAAGTACAGGATTGTGTTGGAAAGAAATTACCTAGGAATGGATAAGAGATACTGAAGTGAAGTGGGAAAGGGAAGCATTGAGGACAAGTGGAGTGAGTAGAGCTGGTAGAAAAATTTTCAGTGGACTTTTTTGCATGAGAAAATGCTGTTTCATCCATCCAAATATATATTTGATCATTTTGTTTCATAGGAAACTTTACTTCTTGGTTTTGTTCTGACTTGGAATGAAACCATATTTAGAAATCACTGAATTTCCTACAAGACAGAAGTGAGTCTTAAAATGAGGAAACTGTGAAGGAGGGGCTAGATGAAATTGGAGCAAACAGCTGATTAGCGGACTGGAAAGAGTATCTGGATTAAAAACTGAATAAAAGCAGCCAGCTCTGATCATATCATCTGCATCCAAAGATTGCTGCGCTGGCTGCCTACTTGGATGGTTCCTCCCAATCAGAGATGTCAAATATGTGGCCCCATGAGTCATTTGTGGCCCGCGATCTGCTCTGCTGCAGCCCACACTTCTTGTACCAGCCCAAGATTTTCCCCACACAAATCTGTTAAGAATGAGTTGTATTTGATTATATCAAATGATAGATACATAGAGATTTACCCAACTTCATTAGAGTAACAGTTTTTTCCCCATACCAATGCTCAAGAGACTACAGACCATGTGTACAAGTAGTTGCTGTGAGGTTTATTTTTTCTTATATCAGTTTGTGGCCCACGAGAATGAGTTGCTGACAGAAATGGCCCCCCAAGGCTAAATGGCTTTGACACCCCTACTCCCAATGGAAGCTCCTCCAACCCCAGAGCCATGGCAAGGGCACAGAACATTCCCATCTAAAAGCAGAGACCTTTTTATTCCTGGACATGCTCCTGCCCAGAGCCTCTTATTGGTGTGGCTGTCCTATTACAGCCATTTGTCTCAGTATTTAGCACTTCCTTGTACACTGGGGAAAATACATGAGTATATTATGTGAGAGAAATAGATTTAGGAATGAGAATGCCTTCAGCACTCTTGGTCACTTTACTAAGGCCTTGTACACACTACAAAGTTATTGCGTGGTAAGGCTCCTTACTGCGTGATAACAATCAAAGCATCCACACACTAAAGCTTCTTGTTGCGTGGCAACAGCCTTCTTGCCGCGCAAAATGTAAACCACCTAAACGAGGGTGGTAAGGCTTACCACGGAACAATTGTTCCATGGTACAGCCTGTGTGGACGCTTTTTGCGCTGTTGACAGCCTCCGGAAATGTCCCAGAGTGCCAAACCGGGCCACTCTGGGACATTGGAGCTGTCAAATATGTCAATTTCACTGCTCTAGCTAAGCAGTGAAATTGATATATTAAAGCTGCCAGGTTCGGTGGCTGGGGGATTGGCTGGCTGGACCAGCAAGGGCAGCCGGTTCGGGCCAGACCCTAGCTCAGCCCCGGGGCTGATCTAGGGCAGTGGCCCGAACTGGTGAGAGCCCCCCAGCTCAGCCCCGGGGCTTCAGTGCCACAGTTCCCGCTGCCACCCGAAGCCCAGCAGCCCCCTAGCTCAGCCCCGGGGCTTCAGGTGGCGGTGGGAGCTCCTGCTGCCACCCAAAGCCCCGGGGCTGAGCTGGGGCCCCTAGCTCAGCCCCAGGACTTCGGGTGGTGGCAAGGGCTGTGTGCTAAAGTGCCACAGCTCCCGCCGCCAACCGAAGCCCTGCAGCCCCCTAGCTTAGCCCCCAGGCTTCGGGTGGCGGCAGGAGCCCCTGCTGCCACCCAAAGCCTGGGGCTGAACTAGGGGGCTGGCTGTGGGCAGTGCATGGCGGGACAGGTGCCCACCATGCACTGCTCTTGTATCGCAAAGGAGCGTTCACACAGTGAACGCTCCTTTGCGATATAACCAGCAGGTGTGTACACACCAAAGCGCTATATTTATAGCGCTTTCCTTGTCCCGCAATAGTTTTTATTGCAGGACAAGTTTGTAGTGTGTACATAGCCTAAGAAGCAAGGGGGAAGTATAATGGGAAGGGTGGCTAGCAACGATTGTGTTTGTGGCACTGTGAAGTGAGAATAAGTGAGGTACTAATGAAAATGAAGATCAGTATTAATTTCACACACCACAAGAAATAGAAATGTTTAATGTGCAGGCATTTGGGGCAGGATGGCCATTTTCTGTTCCTAATTTGCCTTCTGTTCTAGGACCCATGTCAGCAAAGCATGTAAACATATGCTTAATTTGAACCTATTAACGTCAATGGGTCTTAAACACATGCTTTATGTTAAGCACCCGCTTAGATACTTTGCTGTAGCATGAACCTATTGCTGAAAGTAATAGCAACCTATTTATTGTTTTGTTTTCTCTTTCTTCTTGTTTCCCTGCTCACTCACACTTCCATCTGGTACCTCCTTCCTCCCACAGCTGACTGTGGCCACTCCTTCTATTTTCACTCCCTCTCATTTCCTCCACTCACCATACTTGCTCCGGTTTCCGTATTCGCTCCGCTATCTCTATCTTATCTGCTTTCTCTTCTATCTCGTTTCATCCTTTGCCAGAACTGTCTCCTTCTCCACCTATTTTCTGTTCCCTGTGCTCCTTCTCATTGTGTTTTAATGGTTGCCATAGCCTCTGAAGTACACTGGAAGAAGTGTGAGGAGCAACAGAGTATGCAACCTTTGAAATTTACAGCTTAACGGTAAACATTTAAAGATTCAGATGGTCTGAATTGAGATGGATGTGATAAACTATAATCTTATCCTCACCACTTTTGTACCAGATTTATCATAGGTTTGTAAAAGTATACCATGGGAAGTATCATTTAAAAATGCATAATGAGCTGATCATTATTGTCCTGGTAAAATATGTGAGGCAACATTGTGTGTAAAGTTATAAGATTCTGCTGTATGATATTGCTGAGATATGCTCCAAGTTTAGAAAAGCAGGCACAGAACAGTTCCTCAGAGACAAAAGGCGAACTGATGCCTCAGCCAAGGATCAACAAAATGAAATAGATTATCATCTGGTTAAGTGGTCATTTCTTGGCAGGAAGAAGGGTGTGAACAAGAGAGTTACATATTGGCACACAGATTTGCTGTCACCTGAACTCCAGCTGGAGAGGTTTCTCAGAAAAGAGAAATTCTATAAGAAGTGAGGACAGAAGACACAAATCACCACCCTCTCTTCATCTCTGCTTATATCATCAACTATGTCTAAAAGACAAAGGGAGCATCACTGAACTGGGACTCATAGACCCATTGACTTTAAGTTCAGAAAGGACCAGTACGATCATTTAGTCTGACCTCCTGCAAAATGCAGGCCTCAAGACCTCACCCACCCACTCCAGCAATAGGCCACCAACCTATGACTGAGTTATTTAACTCCTTAAATCATGATTTAAGGACTTTAAGATATAGAGAATTCACCAGTAGGTGAGCCATGCCCTGTGCTACAGAGGAAGGCAAAAAACCCCCAGAGCCCAGGCCAATCAGCCCTGGGGGAAAATTCCTTCCCGACCCCAAATAAAAGCCTGGGAGAAGGGCTCTGACTGAAAGACTTCTCTCAGAAGTGAACTGCCTGACTGCTTTCAGAGACAATTTAAGGGGACTTGGGACCCTGGGCCCCAGCCCCCTGGTGGGCCTCCTCAAGGCCTGGGGCCCCAGCTCCCCACCAGTGGCCCTCCTTGCAGGGACCCCAATCCCCCCGCTCCAACGAGTCTGTCCCCGGGGGTGGCTGGGCTGACTGGCATGTGGTGCAGCTTGTGGTGTGGTCCTCCAGACCCTGGCAGGCCATGCCAGAGGCCATACACAGCATGCCAGCCGCCTCATCCTCGGAGCGAAGTGACCATGTGCTGGCCTGCCAGCCCAAGGGCAGGGTGGTAGGTCGGAACCCAGCCTCCCACCCAGGGCGGTCCTGCCCCCCCACACATCAGGCCGGGCCCTTGGTCACAGGCCCCATAGGCCCATGCAGTGATCCAGTCCTGACTGCCCTAAGCACCTGGTAAGAGAAATCTTTGCTTTGAATTCACTTAGCCAGATAAATTAGATCTGATTTACATTTTACCTTTTTATTTCTTTATGACCAATTCTGACTTTCAGAGCTTATTACTTGTATTCACTTAAAATCTATCTTTCTGTAGTTAATAAACTTGCAGGATTTTTTATTTTTTAAACCAGTGTGTGTTTGGATTGAAGTGTTTGGGAAACTTCATTTGATAAAAGAGCATTTATGCATATCATTTTTCATTAATGAGATGATGGACTTTCTATGAGCTTATATTGCACAGAAGGAAAGAGCTGGGCAGTGCAAGATGCAAAGTCTGGGAATGGGAACTTGCTGGTGTCACCCTACAGTATAATTCAGGAATGGCTAGCTGAAGCATTCTTGCAGTATAGCTGGGTGTAATTTACATGTTGAAGGCTGTGTGAAAGCAGACCAGGAGTGGGTTGTGCTCACAGCAGAGCAGACTAAAAGTAGTTCCAGGCTGGAGACTTGAGGGGACACATCTGTTCAACAGTCCAGCTTGTACCCTGGGGAATGCCACGATGGACCTAACCTAAAACTTTGGTCTGAGTATCCCTCAGCAATGAAGAAGTTTGGATCTGGATCCGAACTTTGTGGCTGAACCCAGTGGCTAAGCCAAAGTCTTGGATCTTAAAAACCCTAAGTTTGAGATACTGTGCTCTAGATTCTGCTTCAGATCATAACTTTGCAATGTGAACACATCCCTAGTTGAGGGATGATGGCTGTGGTGTTTACAGAAGCTACATTTCCTGCAATCCAGCTGCATGTTCAATAGTTTGTTTAAAAGGCCACATTTCAGCCTCTTTAGAATTTGTAAGTACAACAGTTACATAAGGAGAGCGAAAAATATTGTTTCCCTTAGAGATTAGCTTTATCCAAGATATGACTTCAAAAAAGATTTTTAAACAAAGTAGTCTTCATAATCATGTGCGTAATGACAGAGATGACAGAACTATGGTAACACTTAATCCGCTTTATGCGTTGTTTCATTTAGACTTTGCTGCAAACTGTATTTATTGAATTTCTACAGCAGCCCATTTAAATGTACTGCCCAATAAATTTCCTGTTACAAGAAAATTACATTGCAGAATGCTTAGTTCATTGCTCTATTATGTTTATACCCTATGTAAATCTAATATTTGAGTAACTCAAATGGAAGGTGATAACACATGTTCTCCTTGCATGAAGTTGATATGGTTGGGTCCATAGTGGGAGACATGTCTGCTGTCAGCTGAGGGAATGGGCAAGAACAAACAATGGGATTAAATATAAAGAAACTTTGTGCTCTGGTACAACAGTGATGGGTTCAGTATCAATACATGGCAGCCGGGTGGATGTGGGGCGTCTGAATCTCACTCAATGGGAGCATTGTTTGGTTAAAACAAACCTAGAATGTTTCTGATACACATGGCTGTGGAAAATAAAGCTCCCTCAGCATTCTGGATATAGAATGCATAATTCAAGGTCTATGTGACATGGGGAATGTTGCTGGGTGTAGATCATGCAAGTATGATTTAACACTGGACATCAACCATGCTCTGGAATGGCATCACAAGCATGTCTTCCTCTTCCATCTCTCTTGAACACACTCGTCTTATTTAATCCATGAAGAATATTTCATTTGGATGAAAAATAGAAGCGCCTCTATGGCCTATTCTGCACCAGCTCCCTCTCCGCCTGCAGCCAACCTGCTATAGTGAGCAGCTGTAGGACTAGGGTGGCTCAAGCTTTTCAGGGTGTTCCCCAGTGGTAGCATGTTGTACTGCAGCCATTGAAGCATTCAAGGACTGGAGAAGTTCCAGTCCCACCGGGTTTCCCACTGTGGCTCATTGTATCCAGTACAGTCATCACAGTCTAGGTACTGCGTAGTGGGTCTGCTTCTAGGCTGCCCCAGTGGCTCCTGTAAGTTGCACTACAAACCTGGCAGATCTCAGGATCCAGCAAGTTAGAGACTCCTTAGGGGCTGCCCAGAACTGGGGATGTAATGTGGTATGTGTAGTCTATCTGATATGCTACAGCATGCAGAGAGCACAACCTTTTTCTCTCTCCCATGAGCAGGCACTTGCTACATTTAGTACTGGGTCCTTTGGTACACAAGTTTGTCAGTGAATGACAAAACTTGTACATTCATTGTGAATGTTTAAGGCAAATTCCTGGCTACATATATCAAGATGGGACTAGACTGCATGGGTACCTGATATCTGTGTTGTCCACGAGGTGTCATAGATTTGACTCAACATGCTGGATAGCTGATAGTTTGTAATTACAGAAACTATCTCATTGACCGTTTAATTACATCAACTCGTGCAGTCCCACTTCTTTCGCCATACTCGTGTGGCCTTCAGAATACTCTTGGGAAATACGTATGTGTCATTTTTGTCCTGGCGTGGTTTGATCTGGAGTTACATTCTTTCCATGTCTCCTTTGGAGGGGAAAACAATATTTCTTTGATCATATGCCAGAAATGAGTCCAAAGAGATTGTTTGCAACAATTCCATTTTCAGGCAAATATCCTGAATGGGTGCTCTGGTAGCAGTAGTGATTTTAGAGGTGAAACAATAAAGGTGATTGTAGGAATAAAATCTCTAAGCAGACTATAAGTAGTAGCTGATGTGTGGTATAGAACAAAACTGATATATTTTTAAGACTCTCTCCGTGACCATGAAAATTACAGACGATGCCTGCCAAAGAGAGGCATTGGAGCAGAAAATTAAGACACTTCAAAATGAAATGAGTTTGCTCTGTGGTGTGTGTGCGTGCATGCGCGCAGGCACAAACATCAAAGACAACCAGGGCAACATGCCACTTCAAATTAAAGAAAAACACCAGAATTTGCTAATATTAATTGTAATGATATGGTACATATTTCTGTAGTATCTCTCACCCGGAAAGAATTGTAAAGTACTCTAAAGGCAGTTACCAGCACTGTGCAAGTAGATTACATCTTCCTGTACCACTGAACTCTTTTGCATCTTATTGGGGATTCACTTAAAGAAAAGGCAGGCATTCATATTGCCACAATCCCTCAGGTTTTTTTTACTGGAATAGGAATCAGCTGCATGGGTCCTGCCAGAGTTTCCAAAAGAGCTTTATCAGTGATATTTATTTGTGAGAGGTACTGAATCAGTGTGCTGTCTGGCAAATCCCCATTCTTGACCATTGATGCTAACTTTTGGGACTGTGCTGTAGAAAATTACTTCTTCCTAAATTCCAGGCAGGTGGACGAACTTTCCATTTATAACATCAATCATAGAAGTGTAGGACTTGAAGGGACCTCAACTGGTCATCTAGCCCAGTCCCCTGTGCTCAAGGCAAAACTCAGTAATAACTAGATCATTCCTGAAAGGTGTTTGTCTAACTGTTCTTTTAAAAAAACTCCACTGATATTCCACAGCCATTCTAGGCAATTTATTCTAATGCTTATTTATCCTGACAATTAAGAAGTTTTTCCTGATGCCCAACCTAATCCTCCCTTGCTGCAGTTTGAGCCCATTGATTTTTGTGTTCAGAGATTAACAAAAACAATTTTTACCCTCCTCTTTGTAAGAACCTTTTATATACTTAACAACTGTTTTCATTTCCCTCCTCAGTCTTCTCTTCTCCAGATTGAGCAAAGCCAGTGTTTTCCATTTTTCCTTATAGGCCATGTTTTCTAGACCTTTTAATGGTTTTTGTTGCTCTTCTCTAGACTTTCTCCAATTTGTCCACATTTTTCCTGAAATTTGGTGCCCTGAACTGGACACAGTACTCCAGTTGAGGCCTCAGCTGTATGGAGTAAAGTGGAAGAATTGTAAACTAGCATTCTTGCTTGTTCTGTTCTATTTTAAAAGTATATTGGTACGCAGAGATCATTGCCAGTCCTAGATACTTAGAGATATAACAATCATAAGCTTGTACCTAAAAGCAAACAAGTAATCAATGAAGAACATTGGAAAATTGGTGGTATGAGTTCACGGTGTTCAACCCAATTTAGGAAATAGACCACTGTATTCTCTGAATCCTTTAAGGGTAGCCCGAAGCACTAATATAGGCAAGAAAAAAACAGCCCAGTAAAACATTTATGAACAGGGCCTAAGACTAGCTGTGTAAGGCACTAAAAATTAGATTTGACTGACAGCTAGAAGCTGGTACTGGACAACATGGTATCATTCAATAATTGCCTTATTTTGTTCATTCCCCCTGAAGCATCTGGGACTGGCCCTTGTTGGAAGACAGGACACTGGGCTAGATGGACCATTGATCTTACCCAGGAGGGCCGTTCTTATGTTCTTATGATTTAAAATGCAGCAGAGAACATGTAGGTTAAATATTAGGAAAAACCTTTTGGCCACAACAGTCAGCTAGAGGAATATGTTGGTAAGGGAGGATGTGGAGTCTCATTCACTGGACATATTCAGTGTTAACATCCATTGCTCATGGTTGGGTTAGGAATAATTAAATCAATTGGGTTATGATATTGGAGGATGGAACAGATGAGCAAGTAGAGGTTCTTTCTAAATTATTATATGAATAGCAATAATAGCATTCGTTGCAATTTACATGACACAACATTAGCTATCATTCTGATAAGTTAATTTGTTCTGACGTCCTTTGGAACTGCATTTGTTCTATATCCATTCCCCTGTGTATAGCCGTACAGCTCTGCTTACCCCACTGTATGTATAACAGGCCTCCTTATTTCTGGCATTCTGCATCATTTGGCTGACAGACACCATGCAATGTAAGAACAAACTGTTCAGCTGCAAGTTCAAAGATCTGCTCTTACATGTTTTTTTATCCTCTCTTTTGCTTTTGGAACATGTAATGTAATGAACAAGTTAGAAATGTTTTTCCTGGCTCAATTCATTTAAAGTTTTGCTTACTTAATCTATTTCTTCATTCTGAATATCTTCAGACATTTTCAACAGTACTTTGAGTGCTCATGTACATAGCTGTAACTAGTCAGTGTGTTACATGTCCCTTTCTATGCCCAATCAGCAAAGGATATGATTGTTTCTAGCTAGGGGACCTGGCTTTATAGGTTAAGCAGGAGGCTCATGAGGTTTCCACTTCAACCCCTTGCACCAGCCTTCTTCATGACCATCACAGAAGTGGGGGCTTGTCTGGGATTTGAACTGCCAAGGGCCTCAGATGTTGGGGACAAGCATCTTCTGTTCAGGGGTTATATGTTATCTTCTGGTCAATGTGCGTTGTCCATCCCCTCTCTGACCAAGGACAGCAGGATCTTAGCCAGTTATAGCCACTGCATGGTTCTGCTGTTCAATTTTGAGGACGTAACAATCACAACTGATGTTTCAAAAATCTTCCAAAAGTACTTGTGAGTGGTACTTAGAAATACCTGTTAGACAGGAAGGATGGAAAGACCCCTGTGCCAGATGCAGCGGGTATAATCAATATGACATATAAAATTTTACAGGCCAGTTCCTTAGTTCTTCCTAAATTCTCTTTTGCCTTATTACACACATGATATGGAACGTCTTATTCCAAGTGGTCCATAGAACCTAAAAAATCAGAATTGGCAATGCATTTTTAGCAGTATTAACAGGAAAAGCAGTGGATAATGTAGTCTAGGATGCAATCCTTCATCAGCTTGGAGATTGACTGAGTATTGACTAGGTCTCTTCCATGTAGAGTGTCTATGATGATATGACTAACAGAGATGTACTATACTTGAAAAGCTGGAATTAAGACACTTTTCCCCAATAAGTGCAGTTCTATGGCTTTTTTTTTTTACAACTCAGGTGAAAATCTTTTGATTTTTATAACAAATCTATATACAAAAGGACTGGAAAAAATATACTTTCTGTCAGTTTAAAGAACGCATGTCATGAATTTGGAGATAATGTTTAAAGCCTGATGAATGTTTAATCTTGTAAAATGTGTTCAAACATTCTTTACTATCTTTGGCTATGTCTACACTTGGTAATTTAGGTCGACTTTAGCTAAGTCGAATTAGCATGTCCACACTATAAAATTAAGTCGATTTACTTAGGGGGGAACTTACAAAGTCGACCTAGAGCATCCACACTCGATGCCTAGGTTGACTTCTAGGGGCTAGGTGGACCTGGGAGAGGTCCGCAGTGGCGGGGGGGCACCCCTTGCCAATGGCCAGGGGACTCAGCCTTTGCCCGATTGTACTTAGGAGCTTCCTTAACATTAAGGACACAATGGTTGTAGAGGCCCCCAAGTACAATGGGCCCAGGGAGAAACCTGATGAGCCATTAAGGAGAGAATGGTTGTAGACAGCCTCCTGTCTGGGGCGTTTTCACAGAATCACACAAGTTAAAGTATAGCTATAACACCAAATTCCTGACTTCTACTATAAATACAATTCCTAGACATAAACTATATAATCATTCCCAGCAAATTACTACCTTTCTATTGATACCAAACATGACATAGTTCCTATGGATTATAGCATTTATGAGATATTAATAGAAAATAATATCATAAATGCTTCCCTAAATCCAGACAGCATCATACCCTGCCCACATGCCCTGCCAGGGTCCCTGTCCCCCTTTTCCCCATTGTACACAAGGGGTGCCCCCCCCGCCACCGTGGACCTGCCCAAAGTCCACCTAGCCTCTAGAAGTCGACCTAGGTGTTCAGTGTGGACGTTCTAGGTTGACTTTGTAAGTTCCCCTTTAAGTCGACTTTAATTTTAAGTGTAGACTCACTAAGTCAACTTAGTTAAAGTTGACTTAAAATTACAAGTGTAGACATAGCCATAGTTTACCTCTTCAAGGGCCATGTGACTAGTGTAAGAAAAAACACAGACTTTGCACAGGATTCTAAAACCATTGCTCTTTACTTAATTGCACAAGAAATACACAAATGCAGAAAACACTAATAGACCTTACACGCATTTCTTTGCCACAGTTGCTTTACCGCTCTGGAGTACTCTTTGGGCTTGGGTCCAGGATCTTCTAAGGACACCTAGGGTTCTTCTGCTTTGGTGCACAGCTTATGTTCTAAAACTTGGTAATCCCAGGCTTTTAACAGGTGACTTTGTTGCTTGAGGCCCACTCCCCTGAGAAATCAGTGCTCCTGTGTGGGAGTCAACCTATTGTTTAGAGCGATTCAGTTTCAATGGAACATCATCAATGGCTCTTTGCCATCATCTTTCAGAATGCTAGTCCAACATGGTGGTAAAAGGACAGAGATGATAAAGAATTCCACATCCAAAATGGAGCATGCAGTCTGACCCTAACCCTAAATATCCCCCAAATTCAAATGGAATTCATAAGCTGTTCATACAGTTTCCCTAAATTTCTCTCCCTCAAAAAAGAACAGAGCAGGAATACATGCCAAGGACCCCAGGAATATATTGGAATCCCACTTCTAGACATAGCATCTGCTATTACTTTTAAATTCAGACTTCATACAATCAGTCAGTAAACAATCCTACAGATTATACACATAAACATACATGCACCATGATGCAGTTTTATGAAAAAGGGGAGGGGTAAGTATGGGCAGAGCTCATGGGCCCCCATTTGCTCTTTCCACTTCAATAATTCTGACAGATAGGCATAGAATCATAGAATCATAGGGTTGGAAGGGACCTCACGAGGTCATCTAGTCCAACCCCCTGCTAAAAAGCAGGACCACTCCCCCTAAATCATCCCAGCCAGGGTTTTGTCTAACCGAGCCTTAAAGATCTCCAAAGATGGAGAATCTACCACCTCCCTAGATAGCCCATTCCAATACTTCACCACCCTCCTAGTGAGAAAGTTTTTCCTAATGTCCAACCTTGACCTCCCCAGCTGTAATTTGAAACCATTGCTCCTTGTTCTGTCCTCTGTTACCCTCGAGAACAGCCTAGCTCCCTCCTCTTTGGAGCAACCCTTCAAGTAGTTGAAGGTTGCTATCAAATCTCCCCTCAGTCGTCTCTTCTGTAGACTATATAAGCCGAGTTCCTTCAGTCTCTCCTCATAAGTCAGGTGCCCCAATCCCCTAATCATTTTTGTTGCCCTCCGCTGGATTCTTTCTATTTTGTCCACATCCTTTCTGTAGTGGGGAGCCTAAAACTGGACACAGTATTCTAGATGCGGCCTGACCAGTGTCAAATAGAGGGGAATCATCACATCCCTCGATCTGCTAGCAATACTCCTACTGATGCAGCCTAATATGCCATTGGCCTTTTTGGCAACAAGGGCACTCTGCTGGCTCATATTCATCTTCCCGTCCACCATAACCCCCGGGTCCTTTTCTACAGCACTGCTACTTAGCCGATCGGTCCCCAGCCTGTAGCAGTGCATGGGATTTTTCCGTCCTAAGTGCAGGACTTTGCACTTGTCTTTGTTGAACCTCATGAGGTTTCTTTTGGCCCAGTGTTCCATGAGAGGCTTGTACCACTGCAGAATGTGCCTCTGGGAGATGAGTAGTTTCTCTCCTGAGGTGAGGTGAAATCTCCCTAGTTTCTCCCAAGACCAGTCCCATTTTTTCACTCTTTTGGGGAGAGATGAGTTGTGCTTCCTCCCCTATTGTCCTTGGGATCAATTACATCTTGGCTGAATGCCCTGAAATCAGAATCTTAGCACTCTTTTCCTTCTTCCTCAAACAGTTGATTCATAGGCTCTGAGGATTTTCACACCCTCTGGCGGGTATTATGAGTTTGAGAGTATTCATTGACACCTTCAGGTTCCCTTCCCCCAGCAGAGGTCTGACACGCAGCAATTTTCATTAAGCCTCAGTTTTTTTGCAGGATTTTTTTTTACCACAGATGCAATCAGCACAGACTTGGTTTTCAAGTAAGGAATCTGCAAAGAGTGTGGGCCCGGTGGCACTAAACATGTGTCAGGCTATGCTGATTCTACAAAGGCAGACTCAGAAGAGCAAGGAAATCTAGAAGTTGTAGTTCCCAGAGGAACATAGGAACTGCAGGTTGGTAGCAAAGCATATTGGGAAGAGAGATTAATCCAGATCACTTGTCTTCTTCAGTATAGACTCAAAAGGAACAGAACCTGTTATCTAGCAAGGGAAACCTGGAGAATAGCAAACTTCTTCCAGAGCTAAATATGGGGACAAAGCTGCAGCGGGGTACTCAGCAGAGAGTGAGCTAGTGAAGAAGCTGAGAAGGAGCTGCGCTGAAGAAAACTATAGAAGGACTGGGAATGGGGAGAAGGCCTAAGAAGCAGGCAGTCGAGCATGGGAAGTAGCCTTGAAGGACAAGTAAAGTAGGAATATCTGAGGCTGGAGATGCTAGCTACTTTAGTGTTTAAGACGCAGTGTTGGAGCCCCTGGTAGTGGGAGGGCACATAAGTGGTTTTGCTGAGACCCCTGTGATCAAATGCAAAGGACTATTTGTAGACCCCCATTTGCAAGTAGGGTGAACCCTTGATGAAGGGAGGAGGTTGAGATGTCACAGACCTTGAAGAGAGGGCTGTGGCCCAGGGAGGATGCACCATGGGTTTAAGATTTGTAATGGTGATATTCTCTTTTGGACTTTTTGATAATTTAGAACAGATTTTTTAATTAGCCCCAAAGGCTAAACTATTCACAGCTGGGATGGAAGTTTTGCAGAGAGCAAGGTAAACTACTCAGAGGAGGTGAAGAAACTGAAACAGTGCCTGCATCACTACAGGATGAGGTAATAACTCTGTGACAGATCACAAGAAATGTAGACTCAGGTGCATGGTGTCAAACTCAGTGATACAGTATGATGCCTTCTAGATGGGGTGAATATAGGAGAACCAGGCCACGTATTCGCCTTCCTGCGAAAAAGTGAGATATCCTAATTGCAGGGCTTTTTTTGTGATGGTACTCGGGGGTACTGAGTACTGGCACCTCTTTTTCACAGCAATGCCACCACCGCCGGTGGCCCCAGGTCCCTGGACAAGTACCAGCACTTTTTTTTTTTTTTTTTTACAAATAAAGCACTGCCTAATTGGGAGACAATCTGATTGAGTGAAAATAAAACAGAAGTTAAAACAAAATAGAGCTTTTTTTTCTCTTAAGATAGAACCATATGGGTATATTCAAGTACAGTGGTGGTTTTTGGTACCTAATCATGTATTTTATTTATATGACATAAAAATATAAATACACACATCACTAACACTGAACCCTCTGATGTAATTCAATGTCACAGCTGGCAAACACAATGGACTGATCTGCCCACAATACACTTCATACAGATCACACAATACACTTCAGTAGATCAAATAACCCCCGCAGTAAACAACAAAACCTCTTCGGCCATCAACAGCTGGACCATGTGATGTGGTGAGACATGGCTGAAGGTCAAAAGCAAGGTTTTTCTTGGCAGTACTCTAGGAAAACATATCTTAATGCAACACTACCAGAAAAATGTTCCTTTCCTTCCAGATCTGTACTTGATCCAAAAGTGACCAAAAAGTTGCTACATAAACACTTATGCATGCACACCTATCCCTCCCTTCCTCCCTCCCAGAGGAGCTTTTTCCTATCCTTTTCAAACTTTGGGACAGAAGTGCATAATTTCTAAGTTTTTATTCCCTGTTTAAAAAAACAAAAACAAACAAACAACCCTTCATCAGTTAGCAATGCCAAATAATGCACTATTGTAAGCCTGGTTTTTAAACCACTAGTATTTTCTTCTTAAAGCGAGGCTCCTGGCCAAATGCAGTTCATTGAAATCTAAGATATAGCCTCCAGGGTAGACATCTTCAGTGTCTAGGTGCACTACAGAGAGATGATAAGTGCCAGCATGTAATTATCCCATCTTGATATAAACTGTCATGAATTAGGTACTGCCCACTGGCTTCTGGCAAGCTGCCATTTCAAGTCTCTCTTATGGAAAGTTTAGTGTTAAATCCTGCCATACTGCACTGGTTTTCTATCCTTGTTTCACGGTCAGGCAATAAAGAACACAGAATTACTAGAAGTTATTTGTAATATTATAATATAGTAGCACCTGAAGCAACTTGTACACTCTTTAAACATCTTTCTTTTTTTGTTCTTCTTGGAACACAAAAGGAGGACAGTGGTGTTTACACAAACTATATAGACTATCCCAGTGAATATATGCAATAAAGGGGAAATTAAAATATCTACTATTTTATTAACCTAGGCTGCTTAGTATATTGATGAGTTACAGTAACTCTTGCTGGCTTAAATTCACAAGCATAGTGTCCTAATATAAGCATGTCTGGTCCAAGTCAGAACACCTCCAGGCATAGCTTGCTTTGGGGCGTTGGTAAACTTAAGATCAAGGGATCCTTCCTACTTTGTGGGAAAGCCTTAAAGTTAGTGTAGTAAAACTTCATTTAATTACACTTTCTGTGCACATTGATTGACAGTCTATTAACTTATTGTTGCAAAGACATTTGTGGGAAACCAAAAACTCTTTCTAAATCAATAGGGTGGTCAGCATTTTCTAATGGTTACTGCAATAACAGGGCTGTGATTCTTTGTGGAATTACAGCTTTTTTATATCAGCACATGTTCACTGATGGCAAGGGCTGACATTTTTTATTAATGGCTGCCCCTGTACATTGTATATGGTCCTGGCTTTATAACTGAATCTTAATATCTAATAAAAGTGGGCATCAGGAGAAACCTGCACGTACATGTTTATGTCAGTTTCTGAAAACACGTTTATGGGAGAGCTGAGTTACGATGCTAACTCGCGCAGTTCAGCTGGATCAACTACATTTTCTTTCTTTTCCTTCTTTTTCTTGTTTTTCATATGGAGAAAAACACCTCCTACTACCAAACCTGAAAGAGAAGAAAAATCATGGCCTGATAAAGGGAATTTAAAAATTCTTAAAGTATTTCAGCAAGAGATTAATCTTTTATTAATATACAAAATATTCACATATTCAAAATACTATCTTGTCCCTAACTAGAATGAAATTAATTTTAGGAATGTAGGAATTATCAAACTGGACCAGACTTCTGGTTCTTCTGGTTCAGTTGCCTATCTCTGACAGTGATCAAGATCAGCTACTTCTGAGTAAGGTATGGAAACCTCATAGTGGACAGTTTTGGGATGACCTGCCTACAGAGGAGGTTGCTTCCTTTAACCCTTTCACTTGGAGGTTATTTTATGCTCTGAAGCATGAGGGGTTTTATCCCTTATCATTTTCCCTACCTAGCTAATGTAACTGCAGATGTTCTGATTAACAATATAAATGTTCAATCTCTTTCTAAAATTATATTAAGCCCTTGGCCTCAGTGATATTTTGTGACAATTATTGCACTGTGTAAAAAAACCATTTTTATCCATTTTAAATTTGTTGTTTTTCATTTTCAGTTAATGTCCCCTTCTTCTTCTCTTCTGATAAAGTATATTGGCCTGGCTGAGTTAACATCTCTATACCATTCATTACTCTGTGTGTCTTTACTATGTCACTTTTTCTTACTCTCCACTCTGTACTGAACAGTCCTAATCTTTTCAGTCTCTCCACACATGAAAATCTCTCTTCCTTTTCATTGCCCATCTCTGAAGCCCTTGCTAAATCTGTCTGAGCTGCTATGCTTTTTATTCCTGATTCAAAGGGGAAAAAAATCCTTTAGATGTGTGAAAGTGAAGCTGTACATTTGGCACAGTAATACTTTTAAAAAATCATGAGGAGTTGGATACAATTTTTGAAACTGTAATTTCACTGGCCTCTTTAAAGTAGGACAGCACAGGAGCTGGCTCAAATGTCTTCACTGAGTTTGTGGGCAAACCAACAGTGAATAGGAATTTCAAGTAAGGTGGATTTATGGGATCAAGTCCTTATTACTCGGCATCATGTTTTGTTATTCCTGTTAATTTAATTTTCTTATGGTGCACTTTGTCTCTAGATCATATTAAAAGAGAGATCAGATAAAGCTATTGAAGGGAAATAATAATTTTCAGAGGTTTGAACATAGGTCTAGATTCTAATGTATGAGCTCTATGTCAGTTGCAGAGTCTGAGCTTTGCTTTTTCAATTCTCTTAGCTTTCTTTGGATCGCACTACTTCTTTCTTTCCCTTTCATCGCCTAAGTCCAAATAATATTCATAGGTAGTGTCTCTTGTTCCAGAGGCTTGTATAGTACATTATCATTATTACAATATCATATATGAATACTATCATCACAGAATCTTTGTTTCCTTCTCCTAGTTGCAGGGAAGAAAATTTGTTCTCTAATGCCCATTCTTTTTTCCTGAAATAATTGAAAACGTACATAACTTTTTTATGTCATCTAAGTTTGTCTGACTCCTTTGCAGATGATCTCTGAATTTTATTTAACCTCAGCTTTTGGGTATTTTCATCCTTTTCTACGTTTGAGCCACAGCTGCCCAGGCTGCTGGTTGTAGCTATGTCGCACAAAAATCAGAGACTGAGCTCTGAATTCTTGTGTTACTTACTTACTTGGTTGGAGGGAAGAGGGGACTGGGTGGTGTCTCATTGGTTAGTCCTCCTGACTCCTTTTGTGCTTAAATTTATTAAAAGAATAACCAAAAGGATTCTGTCTTGTTTTGGGAAAAAAGGTATATATCTGTTTGACTACATTCCAGCATGCTTTTTACAATCATGCTTTGTTCATGTAACGCCGGTGTCCCACATCTCACAGCAGTTAAAACAATGGAAAATATTGAACTGAGAAGTTAAAGTAACCATGTTGTTAAGAAATATCACCTACCGATGAATATCACTATTCCAAGAAGAATACCAACTGCCATGCCTGTACTTGGCAATCCATGATGGTGTTCTGCTTCTATAAAACATCTCTTGTCATCTGAACACCTGCAAATCTTTACTGCAGTCAAAGAGAAATGTCATCAGATTGGTGGAATAGCTGAGAATCCCTAGGCAATTGTCCATGAATAATGTCAGTATTTGTAAATTATTAGCATAAATGCCATGTATAACATACCTTGAAGATTCACGTTTCTTTCCAAAGGTGGTTTTCCATTGTCATTAATTATTAATGGGATGCTATAATATTTCTCCTCTAGATTAGTGTGCTTTGGGGAAAGGTAGGCATGGGTTCCTGTCAATATGAAACAGGACATGTGCATCATGAAAAGGAGGAACTGCAAAATGTGTGCAGTTTCACTAAACCCCACCTCCACCTCTAGATGCCCTACTGTATAGATGTTGGTTTTTTAAGATTATTTATACAATCCAGTGGTTCCCCAATCCATACACTGGAGATCTGACTGCCGTTAATAATTTAATTAGTGAGCACTGTATATATCTATATATACATACACCCACCGAGCATTATTTATTGCTCTCCTACAGCTCATTTACTCTGGCAAGCTGCAATAAAGGGGCTTCCAGGCAGATGCAAAGGCTCCCCAGAGAATAACTCCAGGTGCAGAGAGCCTTTGTGTCTAGCATTTATTGCCTCCATCAGCACCCTGCCACCTCTGTAGGGCTATGTCTCCACTTGTAATTTTAAGTCAACTTTAACTAAGTCAACTTAGTTAAGTCGACTTAGTGTGTCCCCACTTAAAAATAAAGTCGACTTAAAAGGGAACTTAAAAAGTCAATCTAGAGCATCCACACTGGATGCTCTAGGTCGACTTTGTGGGGGTAAGGGGACCTAGGGCAGGTCCACGGGGGCGGAGGGGTACCCCTTGCCCAATGCCAGGGGGCTCAGCCTTTGCGCCATTGTACTTAGGTATAATGGGGCAAAGGGGGTCAGGGACCCTGGCAGGGCATAGGGGAAGGGTGGGCAGGGCTCTGCCCTGCCAGGTGGGGGGCATGCCAGGCTCCCCCTGTGCCCCCCCCCAGCAGGGAGGGCATTAGTGTAGCCCTGGGATAGCCCTAAGTCGACTTAGGGCTACCCCATGGCTACACGGGCTTAAGTCGACTCTAGGGAGTTGACTTAAGCCTTAGGTCTACTCAAAAGCAGGTTTTATAAAGTCGACTTAATTTTCATTAAGTCGACTTTATTTTCCTTAAGTCTAGTTAAGCAAGCTGCTTAAGTCGACTTAAGGAAACTGTAGTGTAGACGCAGGGTAAATTAAGTCGACTTAAGCAAGCTTAAGTCGACTTAATTTACCAGTGTAGACGCAGCCTAGGTGCCCCAGGCACAAGGGATATTCTGGGATAGGCCAAGAGTGGGCCAGAAGCAGGGTGTAGACAGGCTGAAGGGAAGAGAGGTGGATGTTTAAGCATGAATCGTATGTTCAGGGAGTTCTTACATGTGAGCTATTCTGCCCCCTGCAAAACCACATAAAGACCTTTATGATCATCTGGTCTGACCTCCTGCATTACGCAGGCAATAGATTCTCACCTACTGCCTTCTGCATCTTAACTTCTCTAAACATCACCTCTTGTTTTCAGAAGGAATTCCACATTAATGCAGCCAAATATCTAAACCAGGGGTCATTTGCTATCACGGGCCGGATTTGACTTAAATGTATTTCAAGTGGGCATAATCAAAATACTATGGCACTCTCTTGGCATTCCAGAGTGCTGTGTATACAAAACTATGCTCTGCAATACCACTCTCTCTCTCTGGGTGTGTCTACACTTGTAAATTAAGTCGACTTAAGCTTGCTTAAGTCGACTTAATTTACTCTGTGTCTACACTACACTTTCCTTAAGTCACCTTAAGCAAGCTGCTTAAGTCGACTTAATGAAAATTAAGTCGACTTTATTAAACCTCCTTTTAATTCGACTTTAAGCCAGTGTAGACCTGGAGTAGCCCTAAGTCAACTTAAAGTCGACTTAGGGCTCTCCAGGACTCCCCCACTGCCCTCCCTGCTGGAGGGGTACAGGGGGAGCCTGGCATGCCCCCCCAAAGGGCAGGGCAGAGCCCTGCCCATCCTGCCCCTATGACCTGCCAGGGTCCCTGTCCCCCTTTGCCCCATTGTACCCAGGTACAAAGGGGCAAAGGCTGAGCCCCCTGGCACTGAGCTAGGGGTGCCCCCCTGCCACTGTGGACCTGCCCCAGGTCACCCTAGCCCCTACAAGTCGACCTAGGCATCCAGTGTGGATGCTCTAGGTCGACTTTGTAAATCCCCCCCTAAGTCGACTTTAAATTTAAGTGTGGACATGCTAAGTCGACAACTAAGTCGACTTAGTTAAGTCGACTTAACTAAAGTCGACTTAGCTAAAGTCGACTTAAATGTACAAGTGTAGACATAGCCTCTGTTAGAGAGAGTTTTTGGTCACACGGAGCACAGTCTCGCATACCCAGATCTCCGTGATGTTGTGCAACCTGACACGTTCGCAGCATTGCGGAGCACTGTGTATGTGAGACCTGTCTCTCTCCCTCTGTTAGGGAGAGAGTGTTATCCTGCTGAGTGTAGTAATGGATGGAAGAAGTTTGTGGGCAATATTTGACCATAGGCCACATGTTTGACACCCCTGATCTAAACCAGCTGGGTAGACCATCTTCTCATTATTCCCCATGATAACCTAATATGGCAGGCTTACCTATGATGAGCTCCCAAGATCCTCTAGGAGGACAGGCCACCCCTTTGATGGATTCAGACTAATCAAGTGTAGTAGGGAAGCCTTTACAAAACATTCTAGTTACTCCAGATACAATATATTTGGTAAATCAGTAGTCAGAATCTGCATATTATCATAGGCAACTTCAGAATATGGATCCTAGAAAAGCAATGTCCTGGGGAAAATCTCTAATGCATGGTTTACTTTAGCTGTTTTGTTTCTATATAAAAATGATTTTATATTGAAGTAGGCTCCCACAGCACTCTGAGTCACATGGGTTTCTTCTCTCACAAGTGCCAGCAAAATCCACGTTTGTTAGCACACCTAAATAAAACTCTCTTCTCTTACAAACAATGAGTTTTTTCAATGTAAAATGAAGTCAAATACAATCACCTACAAGAACCTAACATTGAAATAATCATGTACTTCACTATGTATCACTTCATCAATGAATCTACATATTTTCAATGTATAATGTATTGTACACAAAGGTAAGAAAGAAACAGGAATGCCACATTTCCTAAGTGTACACCTACATGTTTAGTCTTGGATATATGCTACATGGAAATATGATTGAAAAACTTACCATTAATTCTAGAAATTTCCCAAGTACTCTTTATATTTTCACCATCACCAAGAGAAAAAGTGAATTCTGGAGCATACATTTGTTCATCATCATCGGTGGCCACAATCTCTGCTCTTTCTCCTCCATGAAGTGGATGGCAGAAGAATAGAAAATTATCCTTTGCTAACCGGGGAGGATTATCATTGACATCTTTTATGTGTAGTGTGAGGACTGCTGTGGAGCTCTGAGATTCTTTAGCTATAGAATTTAAAACAGTGCAAAATTATACGTCAGCTCTTGGACTTCAAATTCATGTCACGTAAGGTTGGATTGTTGCTTTTGCATCCACAGTAACCTTGAAGAGAGTGGGTGTGGTGATGCAACATCAGAAAAGCAAGTGCTGGAGCTATTCTGTCGATAGAATACAGAGCTCGTCTTCAGAGATGCAGATGCAGTGTTGCCAGTCAGAAGTGGCAGTGGGCGGGTGGGCCTACGAGTGCTGGCTTCTGAGCACTAATTGTTGACAGAGTCCAGTAAGCCCTTTCTGGAGCAAGGAACTCCAGCTTTTGTGTTAAGTGAGCACAAGCCCCAGCCTTCTGGCTATTCCCTGTGTGAGCAGGCAAAAGGCAGGATACAGTTGTCTGACCCTTCTCCCTTCTTTTGCGCATCCCTGCAACACCAGCCCTAGACGAGCTCTTCATCTAAGAAGACCTGTTCTTTCCCCATAGCATCTAATGTCAATTGTTCTTTTAATACATCAAAAACAGTGGACAAAATTAAATGCTAAATAGCTCCATTGTGTTATAATTAGTTAGGGAAGTCTGGGTTTATCTCTCAAAAATGACAGCGTTCAAGCCAGATACATCCCAGTTTTGTTACCCATCCATGCAGTGTAGATGGCAAAAGGCAATCCCCTAGGATGCATCACCTACAAGCTACCAGCAAACAGATTGGTTCTTTTCATTCTCTTTACATTTTTTGTTGTTGTTATAAAATAGAATACCATACATGGTGTTGTACGCTACTCCTTACTTATGTGTCTAAGAAACCGAAACATATACCCATTTACACTACAACAGGATCTTTCATACGAGGGTCACAAACATCTACACAAAAGCTGTTCAGTATTCTACTGTACTACTATTCTAATGTTGCACCATTTCAAAGAGTTTCTAAATGGGGACACTGAGGCACAGGGTGGCAAAATGACTTGCCTATGGGTTGATCTACACTTATGGCAGCATGCGGAGTACATACACTGCAAGACCAGTTAACATAGGTATAAATAGCAACATAGACCATGAGCACTGCTCAGATGAGCTGAGTAGGGTAGAACACCCTACGGCTGCATCTACACTTGTAAATTAAGTCGACTTAAGCTTGCTTAAGTTGACTTAATTTACCCTGCATCTACACTACAGTTTTCTTAAGTCGACTTAAGCAACTTGCTTAAGTCGACTTAAGGAAAATAAGGTCAACTTAATGAAAATTAAGTCGACTTTATTAAACCTGGCTTTAATTCAACTTTAGGCTTAAGTCGACAGTTCCACCCAAAGTCGACTTAAAATTTAGGTGTAGACTCACTAAGTTGACTTAAAGTCGACCTACATTTTGAAGTGTAGACATAGCTTACATGTCTGAATCCTAGGGCTTGTACCCTGCACAGCTCTCCGCACACCCAAACACTGCTTTCCCTGTCTATACTGCTATGTCTAGCAGTGTAGCTCATCCAGCCTTCCAGCTGATGAAGCCTTTCTCCATCACAGGGAAAGGTTTGGGCAAAGAGGAGGGAGCAGGGAAAGTCGCTGGCAGAGAGGAGCTGCTAGGGTCTTTCCCTGTCCCACTGCAAGGCTCTGGCAAAAGGAAGGCAATGGGAAAAGGCTCTGGAGGTGGAGAGCTCCCTGCTGCCTTGCCAGACCCTTTTATTGCCTCCACTCTGAGCATGGATGCACCCTGCCTTTCACTTTAGGATGTAGCTACTCATATCCTGCACACCACCAGAAGTGTAGGCATGGTCTAAGATCACTCAGTGATCCAGTGGCAGAGTCATAAATAAAACTAAGTCTTCTGACTCCTAGCACAGGGACATAGCTACAGGTGGACTCGGATGGGCCCATGCCCACCCACTTAGCCAGCAAGCCCGTCCACTCCCGCCTGCCGCAGTGCCTGGCAGCAGCGCAAGCTTCATTGCCGTGACCAGAGACCAACCAGCAGCTGGGAGTGTGGGTTGCGGCCATCAGCAGCGGCACTGAAGGCTCCACCCAGAGCTCCAGCCCCTGAAGCCTTTGTGAGGCAGGGGCCCAGCTGCCTCCCCTCTTCCCCCGATGCGCCAGTTGCTAGGCATCTGGAGCGTCATCAGGAAGTGTCTGGTCACATGATTGGAAACAGAACTGGCTGGGCCCACCCTGGATGCTCAGGGACCCAGCCAGAAAACGGGGGCTGGCTACGCCCCTGTCCCAGCTCCTTAGTCTGCTAGTCACTGTAAGTTTGATGAATTCCTGACGTTTCTGAGGGGGAATCCTTTTAGCATTTTGGAAGATAATGTACCAATCAAAAGGGTTGAAACTCTATCCTCAGTTACACACTGCAATCCTACTGACATCTAAAAAGCTAAAGAAGTGAAACTGAAGGCAGAATTTGGCCCAAAATTATTTAGTATAGAATAAATCCAAGAAACTTTTAACCACATACTGGCTGGCAGCATAACGTTTAAAGAAAGATTTCTGTTATTCTGTATATTGTATTTAATCTCCCTACAGTTGTTTCAATCCATGTTATCAATAATTTGAAGTTTGACTTTACAGAAAGTAATTCCTCAAGGAACATATCCTCCCAAGCATAAAAGGCAAGATGCATAAAAAATAATTGGACAATGCAGCTGCTACAGTTATATCAGATATAGTCAAGGTCTTGCCATTAGCTGTTCACATTGCCTTGGGAAAAATACATTGTACTTTCATTGCTTACTTTCTTCAGTTGCAGTGACTTGTACTATGTATGCACGTTCTTCTTCCCAGTCCAGAGGGGCAGCAATATATATCTCTCCAGAAGATGTATCAATCCGCAGCCAGTTTCTTGTGTCACTTTTCAATGTGTATCTTCATAAAGCATAAAAATATGTACTTATATATATATATATTCTATCCCAAGCCATAAAACATTTTTATAAAGCAAATGTCTCTTCATTGGTTAAATGTTAAATTAGCTGTACTGATTGAAAAACTGTAGCCAAATAGCTTCACTGGTATATTACCCAAAGATAAAATTGCTTGGGGAAAGCTGATAGTCCCTCCACCAATAACAAGAGATGTAACTCATGAAATGCCCTAGTGACTGCTTTTCAGTTAAAGTTAAATGCAAGTGAAAAAAATGTGAGATCTAATGCTTGGGCAGGTCAATTCTACCAGAATCTGAAAACAGCCTTGTGTAAAATGCTGTTACAGTGTCTTGTAAATAACTGTATAATAGTGATTTGTTTTAAAGTTCCCAAATGATTGTCTTCAAAATATTTGATTAAAAAAACCTCTAGATCTTTAATTTGAAAAGAACCTTCAAAATGTGACCAGAGTATAAATTGATGCAGTAGTGTTTGACTGCATCTGTAGACAGCTAGCTCAGAGATATGTGTGAACTGCTCATAGTAAGCTCAATGGGGTCTTAATGCTGAAGATATATAATGATTTAAATATCAACATTTAATGCTTTTCACTACTGACCAAGTTAGTAAAAACATCTAGTTCAGTGGTCCCCAAGCTTTTTGGCTTGAGGGCCACAAGTATAATTTTTACAACCCTGGAGGGCCACAAGTCTCTACCAGCAGCTCCCTTCTTCCCCTCTTTCTCTCCCACTGCAGCCAGAGGTAAGGAGTTAGTGAAAAGGATCTCTTGTCCCTCTGGCTGCAGCAGGGAAAAAGTGTGCTTCACCTGGGTTTCTAGGCAGCGGTTCCCTTCTGCATCCAGGGGGAGGGATATACCAGGAGACGGGAGATCAGTGCTCTCCTGCCTCTAGCTCCAGCAGGGACTGCAGGGCCTAGGGATTCAGGCAGAACACTTTACTGTGTTCTCTGCTACAGCCAAGGGGAGGGGAGTGCTGATCTTCCATTGCTTTGGCTGTAGCAGAGAGCCTGCGCTGGCAACGCACTCCATCTGGGTACTTAGGCAGCATCTTCCTTTTGTCAGCCAGTGGGAGAGGAGCCGCACACCCCTCTGAAACCTCCGTGGGTCACAGGTTGGGAAGCCCTGATCTAGCTGATGTGTTTATCCATCACTTTTAGATGTAGTGTCAGATACTGAAATGAGATGAAGTAGAATAGCTGGTTGTTGTCTGGAGTTGCTAGGGAAAGGAATTAGGGAATCTCAAAACATGCAGGTTATGTCTACATTGTAAAGTTAAGTCAACTCTGTTTAGTCAATTTAACAAGGTCGACTTTATGTCAACATTGTTAAGTCAACTTAACAGAGTGGCTACACTTTAAGTCGACTTAAGTCAACCTTGTTAAATCGACTTAACAGTAGACATAGCTGTCCACGCTGGCTTTAAGTCGACTTAATAACGTCGACTTAGTGCTATTCTCCATCCACTCTGGCTTTAAGTCGACTTAAGAAGTCGATTTAAGGCTTATGTTGACCTTCAGAGGTGGTGTTAGTAAGTCGACTTAAGCTGTTATTAAGTCGACTTAAGTAAGCACTTAAGTTGACTTAATAAAAGCCCAGTGTGGACGTCTTTGTGTAGGTCGACTTAAGAGTCCTTAAGTCAATCTAAGTTGCCAGCATAGATGCACCCGCAGACAGGATCAATAAAGTTTAGAGTTATGTAACTCACTGTTGAATATCACTGCATTGGTTTAAGGATTTACCATTCACTGAGGTATACACACCACAAGTTCCAGGCAACCCCATTGTGGACAATGACACCATTGTGGAAGCCATCTGTGAACCCATTCCATAAACTTTACACTTGCACCATTTATCAGATAAGTTAGTAAAGGGGCCTGAACCTTAATAGTCAACAACAGGGAGTATGATACCCTTTAGTATCGGATAGAGACAATAAAGAATATTTATACTTGTATATTCTACCACTGAGAGTGGGGAGAAAATGTATATGAGGCACAGTGTTAGAAGAAGAGTGTAGATAAACTAAATTAGCTCTGTTCTGTCTATGGAGAGACAAGATGGGTGAAGTGACATCTTTTATTGGACCAACTTTTGTTGGTAACAGAGACAAGTTTTCAAGCTTGTACTGAACTCTTCTTCAGATCTGAGAGACCTAAGAGCTCTGTGTAAGCTTGAAAGGTCGTCTCTCTCATCTATAGAAGTTGGTCCAAAAAAAGACATTGCCTCACTCCTCTTCTCTCTCTAATATTCTGGTGCAGAGACAGCTACAAGAACACAGTCTATGGAGATGTATTATAGTCACAGGTTGTGATCAGCATGCTTCAGTACTTATAAGTGATAGTTAGTGTAGGGTAGAGAGACACAAGTTGTTATCCTGAATGTTTTCCCTGCACGCTAAATTATCGGGGCAAATAGATTGTCAGCCCATCTTTAAATGCACTCCTCTAGGTATCAGCATTGGCGTTTTCAGAGTCTAGCCATGTTAATGGAATCAGAGTAAAATATAAATCATATATATGTATGGTTTTGGGGAGACCTGAGATCAGGTTCTTCCTTCATGTAACTCCATTTGCTTGTTCGGTGTTTGCTCAGAACTAGTTAAGTTGTTTGTTTGTTTTTCCTCGATATAAACTATTCAGAAGTAGTAGGAGAGCATTTTTGCATTCTAATCAGGGGCTTGGGCTCTGAGACTTGAATTAAAGACGACTGTTTGGGAGGCGGGGGGAATCTAATCTATTATTGAAGTCAGGTTTCAGCCATGTTAAACTCTGTTTAGTTTGTAGGTGTGTTGTTCTGGATAAAAAGCACTAACAAGGGCCGTACTGACTTGAAAAGAAATCATTGTCCTCTTAGAATCATAGAATAATAGGGTTGGAAGGGACCTCACGAGGTCCTGCTAAAAAGCAGGACCACTGCCACTAAATCACCCCAGCCAGGGTTTTGTCTAACCGGGCCTTAAAAATCTCCAAAGATGGAGATTCTACTACCTCCCTAGGTAGCCCATTCCAATGCTTCACCACCCTCCTAGTGAGAAAGTTTTTCCTAATATCCAAGCTTGACCTCCCCAGCTGTAATTTGAAACCATTGCTCCTTGTTCTGTCCTCTGTTACCATTGAGAACAGCCTAGCTCCCTCCTCTTTGGAGCACCCCTTCAAGTAGTTGAAGGTTGCTATCAAATCTCCCCTCAGTCTTCTCTTCTGTAGACTAAATAAGCCTAGTTTCTTCAGTCTCTCCACATAAGTCATGTTCCCCAGCCCCCTAATCATTTTTGTTGCCCTCCGCTGGACTCTTTCTAATTTGTCCACAACCTTTCTGTAGTGGGGAGCCCAAAACTGGACACAGTATTCCAGATGCAGCCTGACCAGTGTCGAATAGAGGGGAATTATCACATCCCTCGATCTGCTGGCAATACTCCTACTGATGCAGCCTAATATGCTATTGGCCTTTTTCGCAACAAGGGCACACTGTTGGCTCATATTCATCTTCCTGTCCACCATAACCCCAGGTCCTTTTCTACAGTGCTGCTACTTAGCCGATCGGTCCCCAGCCTGTAGCAGTGCATGGGATTTTTCCGTCCTAAGTGCAGGACTTTGCACTTGTCTTTGTTGAACCTCATGAGGTTTCTTTTGGCCCACTTTTCCAATTTGTCCAAGTCTCCCTGAATCCTGTCCCTGCCCTCCAGAGTATCTATCATTCACCCCAAATTGGTGTCATCCATGAACTTACTAAGCACGCAGTCTATTCCATCATCAAGATCATTAATGAAGATGTTGAATAGAACCAGCCCCAGGACTGACCCCTGGGGCTCTCCACTCGTTACCGGTTGCCAACCAGACATCAAGCCATTGATTCCTACCCGCTGAGCCCGTTGATCTAGCCAGTTTTCGATCCACCTTACGGTCCACTCATCCAACCCATACTTCCTTAACTTGCTGACGAGAATGCTGTGGGAAACCGTATCAAAAGCCTTGCTAAAGTCTTGTTTATTCTTAGTCTAAATAGGAGTCTTCTATGCACAGCTCATTCATTATTAAATCTCTTTGAAACCACAAATCCAGGCAAAAAGGGTTGTTTTCAAACCAACAGTGCCTTTCTCTGTATGTTTACTTTGGCCTGCTTTTCATTATTAATCTCATAAGCCAGGAGCTCCATTGGAATTATTCTTGCTATAATTCAGGTAAATACAAAAGCCGCTACACTAGGAATTGCTGTTGAGAAGACCATGTAGTTTAACAGGAACCAAGGCGTAGCCAGCTCCTGCTTTCTGGCCAGGCCCCTGACTCTCCAGGGTGGGCCTGGCAAGGGTGTCCAGTGGCCTAGCAACTAGAGCATCAGGAAGAAACGGGAGGGGAAGAGGCAGCCTGGCCCCTGCTGAGAGCAGCCCATCCCGGTCTGTCTGCCCACAACGCTGCCTCTTGCACCTGCATCCTCCTGTTGCTAGCCAGTCTGCAGTTGCAGCAGCCAAGCTTGCACCACTGTCAGGTCCTGTGGCGGGTGGGAGTGGGTGGGCCTGCTGGCTAACCAGGTGGCACGTGCCTACCTGTAGCTACACCCCTGACAGGAACACACCCAACTATTTCCATTGTATTATCTTCCACAATCAACTGTAAACTATACATACATTGACAAAACTGTTGCATTTCCTTATATTCCACGTTTGAGTGTGTCCTCCTCCTTGCACTGATCTTCTGTTGTTCTAAGCCATGGCTTTTCTATCTAGCTGTTCACAAGCTCAGGACTAGTCTAACACCTGATATGAGAACCCTTGTAAATGCTATAAACTAAAGATAAATAGAAGGTAAGGAGATTTCATTTGATTGTGGGGTTTTGTTTTTTACCTTAACTTGTCCCCCTCAGGATCATTGGCCGTCACATTCATCACCAAAGTTCCTACAGGAACATTTTCATATACATAGCCTATGTAAGTGTTCCTGGAGAAAACAGGCGCTTCATTCACATCTGTCACAGTAACTCTGAAATAGGCAACGGAGCTTGAATTATATTGTACTGTATCCACCAAAGGTTCTGGATTTGTGGCCTTGACTGTCAAGTTGTATGCTGGAGACATTTCAAAATCAAGAACCTGGGGAAAAGAGAAGAATTTGATAATTATTTCACTGGTCTTTCCCATAAGATAAATGATTGAGAAATCTTTCATGTGTGCCTATTAGCTCCAGATCATTTGAGATTTCCATCATGGGGTGAATTGTAAGCAGAAGGGTGGTATTCTTAATGCTACAATAAACCAGAAGTTAAAAGGCTTTCAGGCAATCTATTGATTTTTCCCTAATGTGAAGCCAACAGATACAGTGGCACCCTTTCCTCTGCTTTGGAGATGAACTATATCTGGGGTACAGAAGAAATAAGGTAGAGTCATCATGTAGTAGGATGAAAGCACAGCACTAGAAAGAATTATTTAAAAATGAATAGACTTTGGGATGGAATAGGTTCAACAAATAGCATTTCCAATATCATCTATCTATAGCAATAATATTTATTGCTGCACACAAGAACGATCATGACTGGTTGAAAACAATCATGCTACTAGTCAATATATTTCTAAGGGGTACCTCCAGTGCCCTTTCATTAAAAAAAAAATAGTGTTGGTTCTCAAAACTTGTTAGTAAATTTGAAAAATGCCTCTGCTACCCCTCTTCTTCCTGTGCCAGCCCTCTTCTTCTAACGGCACACTCCTTTCCCCTGCTGACCCCACCCACACAGCTGCATGAGCATTCGTGGGAAAAATATCCACACTTTACTGTGTTCTCTGCTGCAGCCAAGGGGAAGGGAGTGCTGATCTTCCATTGCCTTGGCTGTAGCAGAGAGCCTGTGCTGGCAACGCACTCCATCTGGGTACTTAGGCAGCATCTTCCTTTTGTCAGCCAGTGGGAGAGGAGCCGCACGCCCCTCTGAAACCTCTGTGGGTCACAGGTTGGGAAGCACTGATCTAGCTGATGTGTTTATCCATCACTTTTGGATGTAGTGTCAGATACTGAAATGAGATGAAGCAGAATAGCTGGTTGTTGTCTGGAGTTGCTAGGGAAAGGAGTAAGGGAATCTCAAAACATGCAGACTATGTCTACACTTGTAAAGTTAAGTAGACTATGTTAAGTCAATTTAACAAGGTCGACTTTAATTACCATACTAAGAAGAAAAGATCGTTGAAACATTAGGCACCAGGAATCATTCAAGGAAATGAACTTCAGTGCTACAACAACTTAATGATACACATTATTATTGAAACAAACAAGAAGTCCTGTGGCACTTTTAAAGAAAAAGATGCCAGTACTCTGTACCCCTGCATACCGTCACAAAAAAAGCAGTGTGTATCTCCTTGGAAAGCAATAATACAGAGGTCTGGAATAGTGTTAATCAAGAAAACTGAACTACACTCAAAATGGCTTTAGCTGAGGTCAATAAAAACTGTATTTTACCCCATAGATGAAGAATAATATTTTTATTTTTTTTCTCTCTCTAACTTCAACTGCCTTTGAGACTGTTGATGTCAAGCATCTCTGGTTTTAAAATTTATGGTCCTAAAACAGAGTTTTCCTAGTATTTCTGATTATATGTTCACTGACTTCTTGTTTCAGTAAGCAATATGATTTGTCATCTGTCAAGGTAAATATTGACCGAGGCTTTGTCTCAGTCAGTGTTCATTTAAACAGAAACAAATTCCACATTTGCCCTGACCCTGATGCATGCTGAGCACCTACCACTCCTGTTGTAAAAGTCAGTTTGGGTGGGAGTGTTCACCAAATAAAAGATTCCATCCCATAATAGTTATCTTTTAGCCAGTATCATATTACAAACAAATATCTGTGACACATTGACATGTTTACTTGGGTTAGTTGTCCAGTGAGCTTGTCATGATATTGCACAACATTTAATACAGTGATTTCACGGAACACAAAGATCGCCAATTAACATGCCATCATAATACCTTGTGATATATTCTGAGGAAACTGAAGTGTTGCAATAAGGGACAATGTATGTTCAATGTGTCAACATAACTCCATTGACATCAATGCAAGCTCCACAAGGAACAAATGATTCTGTGAATTCATTAATTTATTGACTAAAATTAATAATTTATTTAATTTTGATGTTCTAGTAAAGATTAAAATATAATTAAGATTCTGTTTAGTGTATGATGCAATTGAAGAGATATGGGTAGCAGATACATTTTGGCATTAACAGAAATAAGACATTCATATTTTGAAGGGCAAATGAAACGTCGCTAGAAATCAAAACCCTCCACTGTGTAATGCTCTATAAAACATTACCAGATTTGTTTTTATTGTATGTGACATAGGGCTGTGATGCACTTAGCAATTAAAACACACTTCCTGCTATGCTATAGCCATTTTATAAAGAGTTATAGATATTCTTCTATGTCTTCTTCTATGTACATTTGTTATACATTTTTGTTTTATACTGTGCTTGTTCCTCATTTTTTTCATTTTTCTTAGGGTGCAGGTAGTTTAAGTATCACTTCTCAAGCTAATGTATTGACAATTTCCTTCCTGTTCAATATTCAAAACCTTACAAAGGGAGCACCAACTAAATACACATCTTAAGGTTTTTTTTCTGGAGATCCATAATTCATCAGTAGGCAGTTAAAAGAAAAGATTACTGGATGTTGTTTAAGAACAAAAATAAGGCTTAAAGGAAAAAATGTACCTGTACTGCAGTAATTTAAGGAATAAAGAGATCCACTTACCTTGTTAATCTTGACAAATCCTCTATTCGTTTTGGGATCTGTCTCTATAATGAAGATTTTATTTTGGTCTCCCTCTTCAATTTGGTAAATGATTTGAGAACTCCCAGTGAATGGCTCATCAGCATCTGTAGCTTGAATTTCTAGTATTACTTCTCCTATTGGTGTATTTTCTGGAATAGTCCAATTACCATACTAAGAAGAAAAGATCATTGAAACATTAGGCACCAGGAATCATTCAAGGAAATGAACTTCAGTGCTACAACATCTTAATGATACATATTATTAATGAAACAAACAAGGAGTCCTGTGGCACTTTAAGGACTAACAAATTTATTTATTGCATGAGCTTTCATGGGAAAAATATCCCACTTCGTCAGACGCTTTTGCGGTAAATAAATTGGTTAGTTTTTTAAAGTGCCACAGGACTTATGGTTAGCTTTGCTGAACTAGACTACATAACTTCCTTTTTGGAACATTATTAATGAGTTTAACCATGCAAGATAGTAGAGAAATATCACCATTTACAGATGAGACATAAAAAGATTGAGTCCAGGACCCTCAAAGGTATTTTAATATTAACTCTCATTGAAATCAATATGAGGTAGATGCTTAAAAATGAGAGAGAGTGCCTAAATATCTTCGAGGGTCTGAGCCTAAATGATGTGTCCAAGGTCACACAGAAAAATTGTGGGAGAGTCAGGAATTCCACCCCAATCTCCTGAGTCCCTCTCGCATTTCCAAAAGACAATCTTGGCCACTGTGTGAACGGAGTGGATTTGGCCCTTAAATCCTTTATTAAACATGATTTTAATTACTTCTGAATTCACCCTAAATCATTATTTAATTAAAAGTGCCTATTTGAAATTTACAGGCCCTTATACAAATCTCATACAAAAGACATATTGGACAACTGTCAACAAAAAATCTCCCAAACTGATAGCATGCTTCTTAAAGATTTTTTTCCTTAACATTTGAATTAATTTATAAAAATAAGTAATACTTCTCATGCAAGCAGTGAGTAGATTTATTTTTTAATTTACAGAAGGCTTTCTTTTAAATAGATCATAATTATAACTATGTATTTATACAGTTCATATTGCTATTATTATTTCAGGAAAGAAATTGAAGAATATTATTTAATTGAAATCAAAAATCTGTAAAATAATGTTAAGGGATTACAGAGATGTAATTGATGGCATAATCTGGCCTTTCCTCCAACTATTTAATCTACCACAAATATCTTGTTATATTTTTTGTTTACAATATATCTTTTATTAGAAAAACCTCACATCCTTGTGAAGCTGAAGGGATGTTGCCAGGTTAAAATATATATATTTGCATTAAAATATTTGTGTACTACTAGTAATATACATTTTAGATTGTTATAACTGAGTAAGCTTTTAAAATCTAATCCACTCTTCGCCATTCATGCTGTATGTTTATCTTTTGTACTTTTGGTTTGCAAAAGAAAATAGACTGGGCAGTTTTACTTGTGTTTATGGTTAATTTTACTTTCTTGTCCAGAGCACTATGTTTGCAGTGGCATTAGGGGGAAATCTTAAATTCAATACATTTTTACATTAAATTTTAATTCATTTAATTTTGTAAAGACTTTTTTCCTGCCTTTACCAAACCCAAATTTCAGGCCTAAATTCCCAATATTGTCCCTTTAAATGAACAGTATACGTTTTAATTTCGTACTTCAGAATGAACTATCAACCAGATTTGTGTATGTCATTCTGTTTACTGCAGCTATTTAGATCTTATAAACAGGCTTTGCTGCAGTGACATAACATCATCTCTGCTGCTCACAAGTAGCCTTATCCAAGTGACTTTTGTAGCTAATGGAAAGAATCTCATTGACCTTAGTAGGCATTGGATCCAGCCATAGGTGTACTAAATGTTTGTCTTTTAACACCAAAAACAACATTATGTGGAATACTCACATCTGATTTCTCAAAGATTGGAATCTGATCATTGATATCAATGACATTTATTTTCACATCACACAAAGTTGTGAACACTGTAGAAAACAGAATAAAGGAACGTCACAAGCACGCTTTCTGCAGAAATCCTGGGGGATGGGGTGTTCAGTAGTGTCCACAATGTTATAAGCATTATACAAGTGCACAACATGGTAATGCAACAATGTAGCAATCAAAGCAAAATCCTACAGCTCTCAGAAAGCCTGGCCACAAGATACTGGGAGTCACAATTAGTTTATACTTCCAGGGGGATTCCCACACTCTCTCCTTGCCTCTTCCTAGTTCCTTTTATGTTTCTTTCATCCATACTCTTGTTCCTTTTCCTACATTTACTTTCGTCCCACCCTGATCAGGAACAGGAAGATAATGAATTTTCAGTGTTCTTCGCTACATGGAGATTGCATGTCCTCTCCCCAGACCCCGAAGCTATCAGTCATTTTTCCCTATGTGGGTCACCAGAGAGCATTCTGAGCTTTGCTTCTAGTTAGATCTAAAACTAGGTACATTTAACAGACTGCCAATCAGTGAACTCAGACAGCAAGCTTATTTTCAATCCAGGAATGTATCACAAATGAAGGGATCCTTAGTAGTTGAAAATTCTGCTCTGGTTTACTGTAAATTGTTCAGATATAATTAGATCCCAGTTTCATCATCATTTATGTCATAAACTAGGACTCAGGGAATATCCTAAACAAAATAGTTTAGATGTAATTCAAAATGAGCTTCCAGAACCAACTACCAAGCCTTTTGAAGTTCTCTTATCATTTATTTAAACCATGCCATTTCATTAATGTAAGAGAAATTTAATCCTGTTTTCTCTCTGTGTTTGTGTCTCCCATTGAGGTCAAAGTAAATTTTGTAAGTTTTGCTGGAGTATGGACTTCAGGATGAAGCCCTTAATCTTTAATGGGAAGGTTTATGTTTTTTTCTATTCAGTTAAACATTAGGGCTTTCTGGATAACAGGCCTTGCAAATCTTTTTGAAGATGAACTTTTTGTTCTGCATATTTATATAGACCAGGGGTGTCAAACATTCAACCTGTGGGTAAAATGTGGCCCATAAACCTCTTCCATCGAGCCCTTGACTGCGCTATGCGGGACCACACTCTCCTTAATGGAGAAAGAGAGAGAAAGTGGTCTCACATAATCAGCCCTCCACAATGCTGTGAGAGTGTCAGGTCTCGTGACATCACAAAGCTCTGTGCATGCAAGACTGCAATCTCCAAGACCACACGCTTTCCCTGAAAGAGAGAGAGACAGTGGTATCGTGGAGCGCAGTTTCACATACACAGCACTTCATGCCACAAGAGTGCCATAGTATTTCGATTTATGGTATGTACGGCGCACTTGAAATACTTATGAGTCAAATCTAGCCCACCATAACAAATGAGTTTGACACCCCTGGCTATAGTATAGACCATCTGGACAATCTGGCCAGCAGCACAGAACTCACTGAAGTGAGACACATTAATGCTATTCATTAAAACAAGTGGAAACATCACAAATTGTGCAGTCCCTCGTAGAGCTTCCTTTGCAGCAGGAAATCTCTTAAAGAAGAGTTCTAGTAAACTCTCTGCACTAATGCTTGCTGAATTTAATTAATAGGATCATAGAATCTTAGGGCTGGAAGGGACCTCATGAAGTCATCTAGTCCAACCCCCTGCTAAAAGCAGGACCACTCCCCCTAAATCATCCCAGCCAGGGTTTTATCTAACCTGACCTTAAGTTTTACCTAATATCCAACCTCGACCACCCCACCTGCAATTTGAAACCATTGCTCCTTGTTCTGTCCTCTGTTACTATTGAGAACAGCCTAGCTCCCTCCTCTTTGGAGCACCCCTTCAAGTAGTTGAAGGTTGCTATCAAATCCCCCCTCAGTCTTCTCTTCTGTAGACTAAATAAGTCTAGTTCCTTCAGTCTCTTCTCTTAAGTCATGTGCCTCACGTTATGTCATTTATCAGTGCATGTTTAAAACAATTAAGTCAAAATTCAAAAAGAAGAGTAGCCCTCTAGACTTCTGCTTCCTGTAATGCCCTGTCTGAGAATCCCTTAATCGTTTAACATGTACATATTGAATACTGACTGCTGAAACAGGAAGCTAAAGAATGAAATAATTTCGGTGTGTGATGGGCTGGTTATACTGACCTTTATCTGTTACCTCCACCTTTAGAGAATAATTAGAAACTAGCCCCTTGTATAATGAAGAGCTAGATAGCTGGAATGTCCCAGCTTCTTGCTGGATAATAAACAGGTTATCGATTGGGATGTTGGGGTTCTGGTCCACAATACGGAACTGCAAACGAGAATTAAGAGTATCTTCTTTATCCATGTCTGTAGCATGCAGAGTTCCAATATTACTCCCTATGGTCAAGGAAAGAATGAAGTCAGTTAGATAGCACATCTATCAGTACATCCTACTTTTCCATTGAATGAAATACTGCTGCTGCTAGTATGAATATAATGAATACTGTGAAAATGCCAATTGCCTAGAAAATACTGTTTGCAGTGTTGTAGCTGTGTCAGTCCCAGAATATTACAGAGACAAGGTGGGTGAGTGTGATGGGCTTCATTCACCACAAGAGGCCTTTCCTTGTGGTGCCTCTTTGTGGATTAGCTCCACTCAGCTCTGATGTCCCCTTCCTTTCTTTGTAGCCCCTCTCTCTCCAGGACTCAGGGTGCTCCTTCTTGGCTCAGCCCTCTGGCCAGGTCACTATATTCCTCCCCTCCTGGGGTAACAAAGTTGCTTCAGACCAGCTCATCCAACTGGCATCTCCACTGCTCCTGTGCCACTTCCCCGTGGCTGGTAGGAGAACTCAGGATTCACCACTACACTGGGTTCCAACCCAGGGACCCTACAAAAAGTAGCCCAGGTTTTCCCCATCTTCTCTGGGGCTTACCCTTCTTCTAGACCTAGAATCCAAAGGGTTATTCTCCCTCCTAGGTTTCACCTCCCCTCCTCTCTGCTCCCAAACAGTGACTGCAGACTCTCTCCTTGCAACTTTCTTTTGCTGCAAACTTCCTGACTTTATAATCCAGCCTACTCCAGCCTAGCTGGGTTTTTTGTTCAGTTAGACCTGGCTGTCTCTCCAGGTGCAGAAAGGGAACCTTAGCTAGCCCCTCAATTACACATTACTCCATTCAGGGCCTGTGTGAGGTAGGCAGCCCATCACAGAACAGTAATAATATCTTTTATTGAACCAGTTTCTGTTGGTGAAAGAGACAAGCTTTCAGGCTACAAAGAGCTCTTTTTCAGGTCTTGAAAAGGTACTCAGAGTGTCACAGGTAAATACAAGGTGGTACAAATTGTTCCATAACCCAGAGATAACAGGAGATGCAAAACCTGCAGTCATATCTCCATTGCTACTATGATCAATACCCCCTACAACACACATGAATGTCACACGTGCCTATCACAGCATGTGATGTACCTCATCCAGTGCACTAAATACCACAATTACAACTACATGGGTGAAACCAGACACTTGTTACACTCTCAGACGAACTTTGAACAGAAAAAGGATGACAGACAAAACTATATATCATCCATTGATGAATGCTTTTCACAAAACACTCATCTGATCTCTCAATCCTCATATTCTCAAAGTAAACTTGGACAACACCTTCACAAGATGAGATGGGAAACTTAAATTCATAACTTTGTTAAACCCTTAAAAATCATGGCCTTAATAAAAACACTAAATGTATAGCAAAAAACAACGAGAGTCCTGTGGCACCTTATAGACTGACAGATTTTCTTCGGCATAAGCTTTCGTGGGCTATAACCCACTTCATCAGCCCACAAAAGCTTATGCCGAAGAAAATCTGTTAGTCTATAAGGTGCCACAGGACTCTCGTTGTTTTTTGCTGTACACAGACTAACACGGCTACCCCTCTGGAAATTACTAAATGTATAGCTCTTTCAATAATCTGTAATCCACAACCTCTCCTCTCCCTCCTCCCCCGCCTTTTGTCCTATGACTGCACAGGGGTTAACTGGCCACTTTTACCTTGGTCTCTTACAATATGTGTTAATCACTTACGCTAAACAATCTGTTCTGAGTTATATTTAGCTGTGACCCTCTAATGACCTTTCCCAGACCTTGAAGAAGAGCTCTGTCTAGTTCAAATACTTGTATTCTTTACCAACAGAAGTTGGTTCAATAAAAAATATTAGCTCACCACTGTATCTCTGGGAAATATTGTAAAGAAACACAGTAGCTGTGCAATAGGTCAAGCAACATTTATGGAGTTGATGCAAGCGCTATGGGTGCAATTCTATGGCTTATGTTCTGAAAGAGGTCAGAGTAGATGATCATAATGGGCCCTTCTTGCCTTGAAATCTCTGAACAAGTAATATAGAGACTTAGGGACAGATTTCACTTATGTTGGTGCAAATCAGAAGTAACTCCATTGAAATTAATGGAGTTACACCAATGTAGCATCTATATAAGTGACTGGGGAATTACAGCATTTACCTAATGAGAGCGAACAATATTTTTTATCTTAAAAAGGAAAATAAATTCTGTTTAGCATTGTGGTTGTAAGAGAGCACAATATTGCAGTTTAAATTATATTTCTTGTTCTCCACACTGAGGATTTGATTCTGCAATTCTCACACATCTCGACTAGCTTAGTTGCACAAACAATCTAACTCTAGTCAATGGGACTATGTGCATGAGTAAGCACTGTTCAAAATGTATAAATGTGGCAAAATTGGGCCCTGAAATTGTTAATTCTAGTTTCACAAAGTGGAAGCAACATTCAGATTGTGCGAATGATTTACATAATAAACGAGGAGTTCTATTTACATAATTGTTACTTTTATGATGTTTTCTTACCTAATCCTTCATTCTCCTGAACTTCAAATATAGTCAAAACATTTTTGCACACCGGAGGATTATCATTAATGTCTTCAACCAGAACGATAATTGGCAAAGGCCTGTCCAGTTCTTTTCCTTCTTCATCTTTTGCAGTTGCAAAGAATGAATACTATAATGATAGTATTGCAATTAGGAAACATAAATGTAAGAGCTATAATAGCTTACATTTAATGGCATCACACTGAAAATCTCACCACCAAATGAAAGATCTTTCTTTAGATCTTAATAGCATTTTCATCTATTTTAATACTAATTACTTATAGGTCCTTATATGGTTCGTATTATCATGTTATGATAATCATGCCTCATGATTCATCTGTAAATTTATTATCCCAACACCCATGAGAGGTAGGAAAACATTATTCTCTCCATTTAACCAACGAGTAACTCAGATATAGATAGGTGAAATGCACAACAAGCCTATTCAAGAGCTGAAATAGAATCTATGGGTGAAATCCTGGCATCAATTCAGTCAATGGCAAAATTCCAATTGATTTCAAAAGGTTGGGGTTTCAACCTATATCCCCATCTAGTCCCAGTCCAGTGTCTGCTATAAACACAAGACTATCCTTCCTCTCTGTGGACACAATTTAATAAAGTATTTAAGATTGTGCTTAATTTTAAGCCACTGGACAGCTTCATTTAAGTGTTTAAATTTAGGAACCTGCTTATGTTTTAGAATTTAGAACAGAACATTCTCCTGGAAACACTTATTCTGCTTTCAGTGAGAAGTATGCAAATGATCACGCTTTTATTAATTAAATCTCTTTTTCATGCCCCTCCTGCTGATGCATGGTTGCGAGGTCAGTGAATACCCAGCCAAATGCTCACTGTACAGTCAGAGAAAACAGAGAAACACTATGAAAAGTAACATTTTTAAACTTGAACACCAAACAAAATAGTGAGGGAGTTAATAGCTCTTTAAATATGATGAATTAGCACTATATAGTACATTAGCAATTCTTCGATCACCAGAAGGGAGATTTATACCCTGAAAGCATATGAATTATACAACGTATTTATTAGCCCAATGAAAAGCATGTCTTTATTTTCCTTGTCCAGCAGTCTTTTCTTAAAGAGACTAAGATTAATATGAAAATAGATTCACGTTAATTTCATAATGACCTAAAGACAGCTTCATAGTCTATTGTTTTTATTCAAAATGACAGGCCAGGTCTTGGATTCCACTGTGGCCACTCAGGGTATGTCTACACTGCAGTTAAAAACCCATGGCTTGCCCATGTCAGATGACTCAGGCTCAGGATCTGTTTAATTTAGTGTAGATGTTTGGGCTTGGGCTAGAGCCCAGGTTCTAAGGACTCTCTAGTGGTAGGGTCCCAAAGCTCATGCTTCAACCTGAGCCCTAATGTCCAGTCTGCAATTAAACAGCCCCATCACTGTGATCCTGAATCAGCAGGCACAGGTTAGCCATGGGATTTCAATTGCAGTGTAGACGCATCCAATTCACCAGCACAAAACATAGGCATAAAGCTGGTGGATACAGTTGTCTCATTATTCCCCCAGCCTGGGGGAAGGCCCTGGGGATGTCAAGCCAGTATAGAAGCTCTATATCAAATCCCTTTGCTCACCCACCCCCCTAGCATAGGGCCTTTGGGCCAAGAAAAGGGAGCTTGGCTAAAGGCCTGCTCCACTCTACTGAGCCCCAGCTTCTAGACAGACCTCTTAAAGCCCTGGACAGCTGGCACAACTCGGAGCAGGCCTGGGACTACAATTGCAGTTCAAATTTTAAATGTTCTTTGTATGAACACTTGTTTTCCATTAGTGGAGTATATGCATATGTGTGCATTTAAAATCTTAGCCTTAGCCAAGGTAGGTGAGAGAACATACATGACTAATTTCTTTCCTCTTTGTGGAAAGAACACATAGGAATGTATCTGAAAGAGAGAGTCTTATAACATCTGTGGTTGGGTGAGCTCTTCATGATCTTTACAGTAAGTTCATTCCTTCTGTTTCACCTATTGTGAAGAGTTATCTCCCCACCCCACCTTTTGGAGAAGAAAGGAACGAAGACTGGAGAGATCTAAGACTTCTGCCCACTAGAAAAGCTGCAGTCCACCACTCAGTCAGGTACTGTAACACTGTCTCTGTACATAGCATATGTTCTGTGTAATTCTGTGTACACGGTGAGTGCTGCAATAACTACAGAACTGGTGTTGCTTTAGAAAGAAATATTACAAAGGGCTGAAGCAATGGTTGTTGGATGAATGAGTATATGATGGGCATGCTTGTTATTAAATTTCATGAGATTCCTTGTCTATCAAGTCACGCACATGTTCATCCAGAAACCACAGCTTTCCTCTTTCTCCCTTCTGTTCCTCCACTAACTCTTCTACATTTACATGCACAGCCACTATTCCATTCCAGCCTTTGGACTACTGCATCAGTCAGGTTTCTCATGTTTACTTACCAATTCCTTTTCTTCCCTATCCAAGGGTTCAGTCACATAAATAGTCCCATTCTGATCAATTATAAATGGGAACCTGGACAGCCTCTCCCTTTGCATAAGTTCATAATTTGCACCAGGTTCATTCCAGCGTACCTAAAATACCCAAAATGAGTTAAGACAAAGGATTAAAAAGTGAAGACTGAGTTGTAACTGGATGAAATGCTGGGAATGAAAAAGAAAAGACCATTTTCCTGTTTTGCGTAGTAGGTTTATGACCTAAAATAAACAATTTGGCAGGCCTTAGAACTGGGATTCAGGTGGCCCAGATGTTGGTCCCAGTTCTTCCATGGGTCTGCTGAATGATCTTGGGAAGTCAATCTCTTTGCCTCAGCTTTTTATCTGTAAAATGTGGATAATAACTCTTGCCTCCTTTTAAAAGCGCTTTGAGAGCTACAAACAAAAAGCATTATGTAAGAATGAGCTGTATTGTTACAGTATTTTAATGACATAAATATAACACTAACTTGCATAAATGTTAAATTACATCTTTTTTACCAGCCAACTTCATTGCTTTTCCTCTTTAGCTTTAGTCAGCTGTCATTTGAGTGCACAGATGCAAATGTACAGTGTCAAGTCAAATCTGTGTGTGCGCGCAAGTGCACGCATGTGTATGCATGTTTGTGTAAATTATACACATAAAATAATATGACTTGTATTTTGTGTGGTCTTTCTATTGAAAATAAAACAGAGTAACCTTTTTTCATAAATTTGATGTCTTTTTTCTTACATAATGAAGGAGTGGGAGACTACTTAAACAGTAGACTGTGATATAGCAATTGGCATTCCCTGCTCCACAATGACAATGTTTATTTCTATGATTTCTATGAGAAATTTTCCAGTACATTTTCCCAAAATGTAAGTATTACATTGCTACATATGGTGCATATAGGTCTTTCTTCCAGCTGCAATCTCTCTGGACTTGATCTTACTACCACTGAAATCCATGCCATACTCCTATTATCTTCAATGGGAATAGAATAAGGCCCATTATTTGTCATTTTCCAAACCAACTATTCTCAAAAACAGAGTATGAATAATCTTGTAATCCCCTAAGCAACAGTTCACTGTATGATCCAATGTCAGGTGAACTTCCAAACACAAACATTTCTGGGTGTTTGCCTATTAGTTAATATTTACTGGGGGTGTGACCCTTTGTATCTCAGAGTAGCACCCTAGAAACCCTGTATTCACCACTACAATATGATTGTTTTGTTTTGCACAACACATGCCTTGTGAGGTATCATTTGAAAAGTCTTTATCTGTTGAACATTAATATCCTACTAGATTGTATGTACTGTCATTGTATGTGAAGTTATGGAGTACAGCAGTATGTGTTACTCAAATATATTGTGAGGTTGGGAGATGCTCCTAGCCAAGTTTTCAGTGGCAACAAAGGACCAGCCAGATGTGCTGATGGTCCATTAAAATGGAATCCATTCTCCCTATAGCCAAAGACGTTTTAGAGAGAGTATGCAGGCAATGCTTGACCAGTAGGGACTACCTAACCTCTACATCAAAGGAAGCATCTTTCTAGCAAGTTGAAAGAAGGTACAAAAAGAGAGATGGTGACATCATCACTTGGCCTCTCTCCCCTACCATTTCAACATCTGGAAGAATGTCTGGAAGAAAATGATTTTGAACTGAGGAAGGTTGGTCTCAGTTTGGAGAAAGGGTCCAGTCTGTGTAATGAGGAACTGTAACCTGCCTGTACCACCTGTCATGGTGAGACACTGATTGATTCAAATCTTGCTTAGTTTGTAGAACTTAGACTTCATGTTTATTTTTTATTTTCTTAAGTTGATTAATTCTGACCTTTGATCCTACCACATATAATCACTTAAAATCTATTGGCTGAAGCCTCTCCATTGACAGTTCATGAGTGGCTGAGAGATCATTCATGTAACTCAGGTGAGTGAGTTCTTGCCTCTGGATATCTGTGTAAATGCAGAGCCTTTCTGAGGTTTTTAGCTTGATATCAACATCACAGTGTGAAAGACATCCCAGATTGGTGCAGTTGGAGGGCTCAGCAGTCCCACAGTCAAGGTTGCATCCTGGTGATGCCATCATAATGGGATATGTGTGACACTAGACATGCCAATATAATCAAAACAGTCTTCATTTGTGCTGCAGAATATCAGAGCAGATAGGTGTTCTTATGGGATATGGGAATCTGAAGAAGGGCAGAAAGCTGGTTTTTAGGTCCTGTATAGCTACTGTGAAGGCAGCAGGTGAACTGTATTTCACAAGATCTCATTTAGGGCAAATACTTGCCTTTCACTGTGTTGTCACATAGATATCTGTGCATGGCTGGTCTCTTCCCCAGCTCCCACATGGAAGGGGCAGGGGAGGTATCCTCAAAATTACCTTACGCAGGGGTTGTAGAGCAGCTGTAGGCTGGGAACTGTCTGGCAGTAGGACTGTCCTGGAACTCCCAGAGAATGTGGGGAAGCAGGAAGACCAGATTCACTTAAGAGGCATAAAATCTCTTAAAAGATTGCCAGGTGCCTCCAGTCCTATGAACTTTAGGAGCTGCACCACTGCTGTTTCTTTATGGATGGGGTAAGGGTGGGTAGAATAATCAACTTCTCAACTGAAGAAGCTGGAGGATATTCTATAAGGGGGACTTGAGAGATTTCTTCCCTGCTGGGCAGCCTCCCATGAATTTTTCGGTGGGAGAGGCAATAAAGCTCTATATTTACTTTCCTGATGGGAGTTCCTAGTACTACCCATTTTTTCCCAACTCTTGCATTCCCCATCTTTAAAAGACTAATTCTCTATTAAATTAATAGAATACTGCTTTTGTAATTCACATTGTGACAAACAGCCTTGAAATGAGTATTCTTTCTGTTCCTCTGAGATTTCTATACATCAGCAAAATTCTCTATACATTGCTGCAATATATAGACTATAACAAGACTAGCACTTCCTCTAAACTTCAATGGCAAAAATCCTTGCCTAACATTAACATTGTTTTGGACGGTACCTTAATCATATCGGTAGCAGCCATTTCATTAAAAATAAGAGAGAGATTATAGAGAAGTCCACACTAATACCCTCTTCTAATTTATGTAATTTATGTATATTCCTAGGGGGCTAGATCTTGAAATTCATGTTCCATTTTTACTCAATCCTTCCTTGGGCAAAACTCCCTTGCATTGCTGTATCCAACATGGAGGATGTATCAAAGTCCTGATAACTGGAAGAAGATAATGGAGCTGGTAGAGAAAATTTAGTGCTTGTAGATGCACTGACATTAGTTATTTCTGTGATTTCTAGATCCTACCTGCGTGATGCTGATCGGATGAGGTTCAGTAGAGTTCTCTTTGATATTTATTCTTGGAGGTGCCTTCCAAAGGTTCTCCTTCACAGTTATATTCACGTCAGTGTTACTGGTTAAAGCATTCTCTGACATTCCTGCCAAATCCTTCACTGTGACAACAAGAAGAAAATTTTCCTGCTTTTGAGGATTTAAGACCCGAAAGCCTAGAGAACAAAACAAAGACACATGAGAGAAAGTAAACAAAGCCTCTACTACTGGTGTAATGTTAAGCTGCAGAGGAACCTCAAATTCTGCTTTGTATATCTGCATTGGGGTGTCCTGCTTTTGCAACTCTTACTCCAGGCTCCTTTTCATGAATTTAAAGATGAGCCTCTGTGTTGGAACTTGGGGAGCAGGCAGAAGCGGCACTCCAAGAGAGGCATGGGGTACTGGCTAGTATAGGCAATGATTTAGGATTTGATCAAACTCCCACTGAAGTCAATGGGAATCATTCCATTGATTTCACTAGCAGCTGGATAAGGCTCTTAGGCTATGTCTACACTAGAAAAGTTAAGTCAACTTTGTTAATTCAACTTAATAAGCTCAATTTTAAGTCGATTTAAAGTTGACCTTATTAAGTCGACTTAACAAAGTCGACTTAGCTTTTCTAGTGTAGACATAGCCCCTTGTTGACCTTATTAAGTTGACTTAACACTTTAAGTCAATTTAATAAGGTCGACTTAGGCGCTAATCCTCGTACACACTGGCTTTAAGTTGACTTAAGGAGTCGACTGAAGGTTTAAGTCGACCTAAAACGAGGTGTTATTAAATCAATTTAAGTTTACCTTAAATTGACTTAAGGAAATGCTTAAGTCAACTTAATAAAAGCCTAGTGTGGACCTGGATTTGTTTAGGTCGACTTAAGCCTCCTTAAGTCGACCTAAGTTGCCAGTGTAGACGCACCTTTAGACTGCAAAATTCCTTCAAAATCCTGAGAAGTTTGAGAACCAGAGTCTTGAGAGTTATGCTCTCAATTTTTTTTTAAAAAAAATATAAAATCTAATTAAATCTAAAAGAACAGTATAAAAAATGTTTTGACCACAGTTTAAATAGTGTGCTTGTCTGAATTACTATCAGATAACACTGTTACAGTGCTGCATAGCTGAAAATACACCTGTTCATGACAAATTCCTAAACTAGTACTGGTTCCAGCATTTTTAGATTGAAATCTCATTAAGGCACAGACCATCTCTTTGTTCTGTGTTTGTACAACACCTAGCATCATGGAGTCCCAGGCACTACCAAAATGAAAAATAATTAAAAGCAGTAATAACAGGAAGTTAGATGATCTTTTTGTGAATGGTTAAAAACGATAACAAAAAAATCACTGAGAAGACAAGACATATGCTCGTCATCTCTATCTTATAACTTCTCTAGCACCTATGTATGTAGTATCTAAGCACTTAACAAATACAGCAGAAGCACAAGATACATGCGTATTTACTTTATTACAGGTTGATGTTGTTAATATGGGTTGGGTTTTCCTTCTCTTAGTGAATTTGTTTGCTTTGCCTAAATGATCACTAATGTCAGGGCTGTCCATGGGGGGTGGGGAGAACGAGGCCCAGGGCCAATCGGCCTGTGGGGCAGGCTACTTCCCCATCCTGCCCCACCCCTGAGCTGGCTGACCCCAGGGGGAAGTGTGTGCCAGCCCAGACGCCAGGGTCCACTTCCCTGCCGCACCCCTTGTCTTTGGCAGCAGGGCAGGGGCAGTGAGGTCCCGCAGAACAATGAGCCCTGGGGCCCTCGCCCCACTTGCCCCACCCTAAGGATGGGCCTGACTGGAGTTGGGTTACAAATCACTATTGTGTTCAACGCAGGGGGAATGAAATGTCGTTCTCCTTACTATATGAGTAAAGGGCTGCAGAACTGTGCGTAGCTTGTTCTGGTGGAAGAGTCATCCTCATGGGACCTGAACTTGGTAAGTAGAGATGTCAGATATAGACCCCTGTGAAAGGTAGAGAGGGTGGGGACAAGTGTCCCTGATGGGAGGAGTGGGCTTATTTTAAGAGCCATAGGCCCGGTTTGACCGGCCCCTTCCCACTGTTCAAAGACAGAGCTAATTAAGGCTCCATTAAGAGTCTTTTTGTCCTGTTAACTGATCACTAGCGCTGAAATCAACGTTACTGCCCAGGCTACTTCAGGGCTGTTATTCTCCTCTAAGTGCTAAAAATCCCCAAGAGTTGAAAATTGCTAAGAGCTGAAAGAAACCTCAGGAGACTGGCCTGCAGAGGTCACAGTAGAGCGCCAGAAGGCAGCAGAAGGTGATGGTATGCATTGGAGCAGCAAGCAGAGTGGAGCAATGGGCAGAATGGTTGGACGGGTGGCAAGCAGCTGGTGGGGCAGCTGGTGGAGTACCAAGCAGTCGGTAACACAACAAGTGGCATGATCAGTGTACTCTGGGGTGGGTGTTTTGCGCATGGTTTTATGGATGTGAATCCTGTTTGTGACTGGCAGAAGGGTTGCAAATAGTTATGGAAAACTCCTCCCAAGTTCTCTCTCTTTTGGGTTTCCTAGTGCTCTCTATCTTCTAAATTCTAGACTTTTCAGGCCAGTAAGTATCTGTTATTTTGCATCATGTACAGCATGGAACTTGTGGCTGGTGCTAACATACAAACAATAAGAATAGTAATGATAATTTTACAAACCCTTCTCATTGGTGGAGATTGCTCCGGTTACGTTATCAATCTGAAAAAGCATCTGATTATAAGGGTTGGGGAAATGGTGGAGAATGCTGTAACTCAGCTGTCCATTGGGAGTTGTAGGATCATCACGGTCAGTGGCATGGACATACATGAAGGGTTTCCCTGTTAGGATATAAAAGAAAAGCCAGTGAGAGAATGTAGGAAGTGCCTTGATTCTCTAATCCACGCATGCACAGCTCAGAGGGAGAGGAGAAGACCCACGGGGATTTGTTTGCAGCTCCCAGATTAGGGCTCACAGGAACTGCACAAGCTAGGGTTGTGCAGAGCAGCTGTAATTTATATCACTGGCATAAGTAAGGTCCCTCTGGAAACCTGGCCCCACCCCACCCCCCCCCAGCCCTGCCCTTCTTTTCTTTGTACTGGGTGTGACATGCTACACCCCCCACACCCCTGTAATGTGATCTGTGAATATTGTGTGGTTTAATGCAAAGTCTGACGTGTGGTGGTTTTTGACTGCTCATGGTGTGCTTTATGTTATTGTTATGGTAACATGTTTCCTGCAACTTCATACATGTGTACAGATGTGAAATGTGCCCCCAAATGTATTCACATGGCTCGAGAAGGGGCAGACAATAGAGCTGTGTTTCACACACCCAGCAAAAGTTTGCATAATAGAACGATGGATTAGTTAAGCATCTGTTGCAGCTTGGCTCAAGAGGGGCAGATCACGCCCCCGTTTCTGGCCAGGGTATATCACCTGACCCTAAAAGGGAGGAATGGAGGAAGAGTGGATAAAGAGACAATGACACACTTTAAACTGGTTAGGGGCTTTTATGCCGAGGACTTCGTCTTGCAAGCAACCTCAAGGACTTGAACCTCCTCACATCACAAGGAAGATCTGGCTGCAAAATGATCAGTAGCCAAAGCATGTGGGTAAGCTAGCAATGGACTGCAACAATGAACTTAGTTTAAAATCCTTGTACTCTTTTATTTGCTAGTGGCCATCTCCTTGACTGATCAGCTATCTGATTTTATATTGATTTGATATACACGCATTTAGAATCATGTTTTGATCAATAAACTTATGGTTGTTTTATCTAAAGCAATGTGGATTTTGGAAAGAGAATGTAAGTGTGAATGCTTGACTTGGAGCAAAGGCTAAGTGCATATCGGTTTCTTTGTTAAACTGCTCAACCCCCAGATTCCTGTGCTTTCCTAAAAGCTCCTTTTTGGTTCCATGAGCATAGTATTAATAATTGGTTATGCCTCTTTTTCCATTCTCTTGGTTCCCAACACTTTTTTCCATACTTTTATGACTTCTAAATTGATTTACTGCAACCTACAATACAAAACCATTTGGAAACTACTGATAGTGCAGCCCATATTCTGAGCGGTGTTCGGCACAAGAAATGTAAAGCACCAATTACCTAACACATCTAGTGGTATCTTTTTTCCCCACTAGGCAGGTTTCATGGTGTTGACATTGATAAAGGAAGACCTATATAATTTAGATCTCTAATAACATCTACTCTCTGTGTGATCGTGGGCATGTTTTTTAACTTCTGTTAGTTTCAGCTTCCATCTGCACAATGGGAATAATGATATTTACGTACTAAATAATAGTTGTTAAGTTCTGTGAAACACATCAGTTATTGATAAACACAAACCACTCTGTTTGCCTATGTGCTATTTGTATTGTATTGTAATGTACCCAGTCATGCCTTCAGTTTGTAAAGCGTTTGTGAAAGGAGTGCTGTTCTTTGCTTAGCATTTCCAATCTACAATATAACACAATGCTCATTAAATGGCATTGTATATGTTTTAAATAGTAATAATGATAACGATTATTAATGATAATGGCCATTACCTGGACGGGAATTCTGTCTTACTACTCCATGGTATTTTTGCTGGTCAAATTTTGGTGCATTGTCATTAATATCCTGAACAATGATAGTAATAGAGTATGGACCTTTCACTTTCTCCCCCTTTTCATTCAAAGCTTCCACCTAATATTGAAAAAAAAAAAGAAATGGCAAGAAAAGATTTTCACTTTAGTGAGTTGGAAAATTGTATCCAGCATGTTAGAGCTGAAGAGTACAAACGGTCTGATCTTGATCATTTTCACGTGAAGATAACGCTACATAACAGCCATGATAGCAACTGCTGAATCATGCTCAATAAATCTTGGTTCAATCTCACTTCACAGTGAGTTTCACTGGAACAGAGCATCATTATCATACAGCCTTATTATTATTGATTTATTTCAGGCTTCATTAGTCATCATACTCTTCATCTGATGGTTTTCATCATGCAGTATTGCCAACAATACAAAGTAGCTCCTGATGTTAGTGACCTGTAGTCTCATCTCTATGGTGGATATCAATTAGGTCTTCAGTCTGGAAGATGTGGGACCAGTGCAGAGTGCTCAGCACCTTGCAGAATTGAACCCTGAATGTTTTTCTTCTCAATATAATAATGGATGTTTTCCATACCACAATGACAGAAGTGGGAGTACGTGTCTATTTGCATATGCTCTTCTACAAGTGCTGGAAAAAGTAAACTGAGCCACAGGGACAACCTAAGGAATTAGCCCCAGAACTGTGTGTTGGTAGAGCTGTCCAGGAATACGATTTTCATCATCACATAAACATTTTTGTTATTTTGGCTCTTATTTTTGCTACGTTTTGTCTGAAAAATCTCAAAAGAATGTGTGGAAAGAAGACTTTGGAAAAATTCCATTTTGGTAGAACCAAAGCAGAACATTTTGGCTTGTCAGCTGCCTGCCTGATTTTTTAAAAAACAACACTAAAAAAAAATTCCCTTATGTGGCATCAGTCTGACACCCACATTGGTCATCAATAGAGTAGGAAATTTATGCCCACTACACAGACCTTTGCCACTTAAGATAACAGGCTAACTGATAGCAAAGTAGGCCGTCATTCGCTATATGAACCAGCACTAACAAGGGATGAGTCAATACTTTGCCATTGTGTTTCACAAATATTTGCTGACAGCAGAGCAATAGTGAGTCTCAGGAATCTTGACTTCCATTCCAGGCTCTGAAGGGGAGTGTGCTCTTGTGGACACAGACTGTCTTCTGCCTGTTTTTCCTAACCTTCATCCTTTCTGTCCCATCCCCTCCAACCTGTCCCTATCCCAGTCTTGTCTCCTTTCCAGCTCTGCCTCTTTGTCCAAATTTCATTCTCCCTCCCTACTCTGTCCCAGTCTCCATGCCTCAGCTTCTCATTCCAGTCCAAGTCTCCTCACCATTCCAAGCCTAACTTTCTCCTTCCATCTTCCATGTGCAAGTTGCAGTCTTTCTTTCTCTCTCCCAATGTCTCTCCCTCCCTACTCCCCATCTCTTCTTCCAGTCTGCACCAGCTCCTCACTGATCTGTCTCTCCCCTGTGTCCTCCTGTCCTTCTTCCCCCAGACACTTGGTCCTCATCCCTGTCACTTTGACCAACCAGTCACAACCTCCCTAGTCAATTTTCCCCCTCCGCTCCTAGTCCCAACCTCCTCTCCCACCCAGCTCCCAGTCCCAGTCTCTTAGACCAATTCTCCTACTAAGTGCTTATCACAGTTTCTCTACTCACCTCCAGTCCCACTCTCACCAGACTCCTTGAGCCAATCTGATCCATTCACCTCACCCCTGTCACCTAGCTCTTGTCCCCTTTGGATTCGAATTAGACAGATTTCTCCTCCACGCTTCCTTGATTCCATGAATGGACCAAAAAGACAGACTCCTTGTTCTGAATTCTGTTACCTGGTCCTACCCTATCCTAGAGCAGTAATTACAGGGAAAGTTTCGTTTCACCTCTGTATGGCTGCCCTTGACCCTCTTGAGTCACTTTGTGAGGATGGTGCACTCGGTGGTCAGCACTAGGGCTATGTCTACACTTTCACTTTTAAGTCGACTTTAACTAAGTCGACTTAGTGTGTCTACACTTACAATTAAAGATGACTTAAAGGGGAACTTACAAAGTTGACCTAGAGCATGCACACTGGACGCTCTAGGTCGACTTCTAGGGGTTAGGGGGACCTTGGGCAGGTCCACAGTGGCGGGGGGGCACCCCTTGTGTGCATTGGGGCAAAGAGGGACAGGGACCCTGGCGGGGCATGTGGGCAGGGTGTGATGCTATCTGGATTTAGGGAAGCATTTATGATATTATTTTCTAGTCATCTATATACCTAAACGAGAGATGTATATATGCCCGGCGGGGACGCAGCTGTGCACGCAGCAGCTGAATCCACGTCTTGCTGAGGCCAGGCTGGGGAGATTCAAATCTCCCGCTCTGAGCATGCTCAGACAGAGCGTACTCAGGGTGGGAGCGGCCTGGCCGAGAAGCAGCTCTGCCGGCCGTCCCTGCAGCTCCGAGCCTCCGGCCAGGTAAGGGGGCTGGGAAGGGGCTGGAGGGAGGCCTGGAGAGGGTTGGGGGGGACAAGGAGAGTGGCCGGGTTAGAGGGGGTGGGGAGCTGGGGGGCGCTGAGGAGGGGTGGGGGGCCGGTGATGGGGGCTCTGATGAGGGAGTGGGGAGCTGGGGGGGCGCTGAGGAGGGGTGGGGGGCCGGTGATGGGGGTGCTGTGGAGGGAGTGGGGGGCAGGTAATGGGGGCAGGGAGCTGGGGGGCGCTGATGAGGGACTGGGGGGCAGGTGATGAGGTGGGGATCTGGGCGGCGCTGAGGACGGAGTGGGGCAGGTGATGGGGTGTGGAGCTG
>ML685865.1:2272027-2351417 GCA_007922175.1 Pelusios castaneus
GGGTCCTCTGTACCAGGGACGGATCCTGCAGCTGGAATGGAGGGGCTGATTCTTCGGCCGCTGGGTGATTGGGTGCTGAGTCTCGCCCACATGGTCAGGGTTTAACTGATCGCCATATTTGGGGTCAGGAAGGAATTTTCTCCCAAGGCATATTGGCAAATACTGTGGAGTTTTTTGCCTTCCTCTGTAGTAAGGGTACGGCTCATTTGCTAGTGGATTCTATGTACCTTAAAGTCTTTAAACTATGATTTGAGACTTTAATAACTCAGTCATAGGTTAGAAGTTTATTACAGGAGTGGGTGGGTGAGGTTTTGTGGCCAGCATTGTGAAGGATGTGAGACTAGATGATCCTATTGGTCCTTTCTGACCTTAAAGTCTATGAGTCTAATCTGGCTTTACAGATTGTAAACAGTTTGAGGGGGGGAGGGGCGGTTTACGATTTATTTTGGCGGGATTTTACTTTCCTGGAGAAACAAATGCTAACATTGTGCAGTTTAACTGGAGGGTTCAAAGTTCAGCTCATTTCAAGCAACAGCTATTGCTTCCTGTCAATTACAAGAGCTTTATGTGTGCCATAAACTTTTCCTAACGCATGAATATGTTGTGAATCATTATTCAGGAACCAGCAAGGGAGACCTGTTTATCTCTTTTTCTGTTGGGCAGTTGCTGCAATCTGGGACAAACTGACTGCCGCCATTGCAGTATAATTTCGAGAGTTCTATGGGTACATCCACTGGCAATAAATATTTGAAGTACAACAAGGCACATAGGATCTGTCTTCCAATCCTTTGTTCACATAAGTAATCTACTGAGAACAAGAGGATTTATGAGATTAATGTCTCCATATTGGGGGGCATTGTTTTATTATAGGTTTGACTCTGACTTTTTTATACTTCATGTTAATTACAAATGCAGGCTACAGCCCCAATCCTTCAGCCTTTACAAATATCAGTAATTTCATTAATAGCAAAGGCTATGTCTACACTGGCAATTTAAGTCGATTTAAGGAGGTTTAAGTCGACTTAAATTAAGCCACATCCACACTAGGCTTTCATTAAGTTGACTTAAGAAATTCCTTAAATCAACTTAATGAAAGCTTAAGTCGACCTAATCACTACCACTCATTAGGTCGACTTAAGCCTCCTTAAGTCAACCTAACCCTTCCTTAGGTTGACCTAAGCCCAGTGTGGACGCATAAATCCACTTTGTTAAGTCGACCTGAGGACAGTTAGGTCAACTTAACAAAGAGGACTAAGTCGACTTAAAGTGTTGCCACTTGTTAAGTCAACTTTAATAAGATTGATTTTAAGTCGACTTAAAGTCTACCTTATTAAAGTCGACTTAACAAAAGTCGACTTAACTTTTCTAGTGTAGACATAGCCAATGTTCCTGCCCCATAAATGATGTTTACTCATATGCATAAAAGTTGAAGGTTTAGGCCTAGGTAATCCCTGCAAATTGATTTAAATGGAGATATGAAGTTAAGTAAAATAAATAATAGATATGATTTAAATGATATAGAGCTGTATGTCCTAGGAAAATGCTTTTAATATAGCAGTAAAAGTATAAGTTATAATACAGAGCACAGCATTAAGCTAGTATAAAAAGTCTTAACTGTTTGGTGATTTATTGATATCATTTTCAAAGCTTTATTAATGTGAGTCTCAGCTACAACAGGGGTGTCAAACTCATTTGCTATTGCAGGCCAGATTTGGTTTAAATGTACTTCAAGTGGGCCGAACATACCATAGATCAAAATACTACGGCACTCTTGTGGCATCTCAAAATGCTGTATGTGCACAATTGTGCTCTGGGATACCTCTCTCTCCCTCTCTTAGGGAGAGTGTGGTCTCGCAGAGCGCAGTCTCATATACACAGTGCTCCGTGGTGTCGTGAGACCAGACATTCTCATGGCATTGTGGAGCCCTGGGTATGTGAGACCACACACTCACTCGCTCTTTGTTAGGGAGAGTGTGGTCACATGCAGTGCTGTGATGGGCTGGATGGAAGAGGTTCACCCACAGGCCACGTGTTTGACACCCCTGAGCTACAGCAAAGAGAAATATGACACTAAGGCTATGTCTACACTTGTTAATTTAAGTCAATTTAGCATGTCTACACTTAAATTTTAAGTTGACTTTGGGGGGACCCTACAAAGAGCATCGACACTGGACACCTAGGTCAACTTGTAGGGGCTAGGTGGACCTGGGACTGGTCCACGGTGGCAGGGGGGGCACCCCTTGCCACGTGCCAGGGGGCTCAGCCTTTGCCCCATTGTACTTGGGTACAATGGGGAAAAGGGGGACAGGGGGACAGGGACACTGGCAGGGCATAGGGGCAGGGTGGGCAGGGCTCTGCCCTGCCCTGTGGGGGGGGGCATGCCAGGGTCTCCCTGTGCCAGCCACCCTGGCAGGGAGGGCAGTGGGGGAGTCCTGCAGAGAGTCCTCCACGTCTACACTGGCTTAAGTCGACTTTAGAAAGTCGACTTAAGCAGAAAGTCGACTTAAAAGTAGGTTTAACAAAGTTGACTTAATTTTTCCTTAAGTCGACTTAAGCAGCTGCTTAAGTCGACTTAAGGAAAGTGTAGTGTAGACGCAGCGTAAATTAAGTCGACTTAAGCAAGCTTAAGTCGACTTAATTTACAAGTGTAGACGCACGCTATGTCAATCTCTGGGCCTTAGCAGATACAGTACTATAGAAGTATAAGAAGCAAACTGATTTTTTTAAAAGCTTGTCACCAATTTTTTTGTAAATGACTGACATTCATTCTAAACTTTTGAATAAGAACCTGAATGTCCAGGATTTATGTCCACAGTCAGTATTATAAAAATCCCATATGGAATATGCTACCTATTCTACTTTTATACTGAAATATCATTTGTGGATGAAAGTTAAAAGGCCTGGATACATCTGTTGATATTCAGAGATTTTTACCAACTAAACAAAAGGAAAAGCAATTACTTACCAAGTAAAATACCAGGAGATGGAATAGATGAAGTCCACTGAGTCTAAACATCTTGATGATTTTTTTTATTTTGTCTCCTGTGAATGATTATTAGATAGTTTACAATGCATTCAAGTCATCTTAATCTGTCAGAATTATCATTTCATATATTTATGAATAACGGCTTAAGCCAAACTTTTTAAACTTGAGTGCCAAAAGCTAAGCACCCAAATTGATATCTAGGGCTATGTCTACACTTACTAAAATTAGTACGAATTAGTTAGTTCGAACTAACTAATTTGAACCAATTTTAGTTAGTTCGAATTAGCTTAATTCGAATTAGCATGGCCACACTGGAACGTTAGTTCAAACTAAGCAAGTGCTTGCTTAGTTCAAATTAGCGATCCCCATTCATTTCAATGGCCGGTTAATTTGAACTAAGAAATTAGTTCAAATTAACATGGCCACATTGGTTAATTTGAACTACTTAGTTCGAATTAACCCCTTAGTTCAAATATCCTATTTGAACTTATTAGTTCAAATTAAGGAAGCCCTTAATTAGAACTAACTAAATCCTAGTGTAGCCATGGCTTTAGTTAGTTCGAATTAAGCCTCCTTAATTCGAACTAACTTGCCGGTGTAGACATAGCCAAGGTGCCTGAATTCAAGTGCCCCAAATTTCAAAAGGACTGAGCACTCCTAGGTCTCAATGACAGCCAGGATGACTGTTTGGCACTTCAGTTACCCAGCCCTAACTCAGGGAGGGAAGAACACTGTGGAAACACAGCCCTTCCTAGATTCCCTCCTTTTAAGGCTTTTCCGTTCCATTTAATTCTTCTTTTTTCTCCTCTACAACTCACTGAAGAAAGGAGTTCCTGGACTTATATATAGGAACTATATTGTCCAGCGCTGGTGCCCAACACACTCACATGGAAGACAGGATTTGTTTGACTGCATATTACAATGCTACACACTTGATTTTGCCCAGATGAGCAGTCATTAGTGATACAGTAATCCCCACTGAAATCAGGGGATTGCAAGGAACCTTTACATGAACAAGGACTAATTGCAATGGTACAGCAATGAAGAAAACTGTCCTGTGAAATTGCAGGAGGAAGTTAGATAAACTGCAAAATAGAAGTTTGATAGGAAATGAGTTCACAAACCACCCAGTTGTCAGGTATTGATTCTTCTGAAAAAGGGTTAAGTAAAGAAGGTGACTCACTGCTCTGTCCGGAGCTAGAGATCTAGGATGTGGGCTGAGCAGTACTGAAAGAGAAACCCCTAGGGGCAGCTAACCCTTGAACTGATCTTTATGTAATCTCACTGTTGAACTTTTTCTTCTTTTTTAATAAATCTGAAGTCCAGAAAGGGGAATGAATTTGGACATTACATTCAGTCCCTGAGGACAGGGTTAGTAGAGGAGGTTGGGAAAGGCACCCACTCACTTAGCTGATTATATACTAACTCATCCACTTAAAATGAACCCAACTTGAGTGAGTAGAACAGTCCTCTGAGGGATACACTGGTTTGGTAAGTTATAGTTTGGAGAAATCTTCCTATTTCTTTTCCTCCAAATTTAAAACAATTCCTTATAAAAAATGCCTAGAAAACAGGCCACTCTACCTGTTGATAAAACCTAGAACTGAGATTTGATCAACACTTATTTCTTTATCCTAGCCTTGCACAGTTTGAAGTAGGACCAGTATCTCTCAAGGGGCTAGAAGTTCTTACCAGATCTCTTGCACTTTGGCCTTCTCAGCAGTCAGAAACCCCTGAAATGCACTACCCTCATCGGTCCACCAAACCCCAGAACTCATCAGTCCATCTGATCCAACTCAGCTGGTCCAATATATAATGCAAAATGTGCTGAGATTCAGAAAAGGGTTTTTTAGCTAACATACAAGATCAAGAGTTTGACAGCTGAGATCAAGGCTGAGAGTTTGACAAGTTAACTTTCCTACACTTCTCTCTTTCTAACCAGTTTGCATAGTCCTACTGATCTTTTTTTATGGATCGTCTGTCTAAAAACACTTAAAAATGAAATATGTGTGACTCCATGATATCCAGCATACCACTATACAAGCAGCTTTTAGTAATAAACACTCTAAGACTATAGTACATATTTACAGATGAAGAGTTGAAAGGTTTTTTAAAAAGAGGTTTTAAAAAAGAATAATTTAAATGCCTGCTTTGTATCTTTTTGTTTTAGAGATTCAAGTTTTAAAGCATAAACTACTTTGCCTTAAAGGAGAAAATTGATCTGCATCAAGTACAAACTGCAACTAACACTAGCGACACAACCATCCATTTTCCAGGAAAAGGAAAAGTGCAGAACACCAACCTGTTAACATCACCAAAATCCTAAATCCCTCGCCTCAGCACTTTAAATTCTTCCAAAGAAATGTTAGTTAAATCACCCCTTACCTGTAGCATGAAAAGTTTTGTTTCTCTCCAAAATATATTTTCCTTTTTAAGCCCCTGGAATCACCTGCTATGGTTAATGATGTCTGTCTGTGTATCTCTGAACGGTTTGTTTCTCAGATTCTCTGTAGATATTGGGTCAAACATTAACTTTACTGATTACCATAGATCCATAATGACTAGGTGTGGCATGAAATGGCAGCTATGAAAGGAAGCAGTAAAGCTGTGAATTAATCTTCTCTTCTTAAAATATATTTATTTACCTTCATATTTTCAAATTGAGTATGCTTTTTAATGAATGCAAGGCGCGAACAGTAACTAGTTTTGTAGCTAGAGGCTGAGGGGAGAAATCATTCCAATCTTTAAGAGAGGAATCAGACACGCATGTACAAAGGTACTATCCTTCGTGGGAGATACTTTCACTGTTAGTTTGTTAGTAATGGTGATGACTCAAGATCAGAAGACAAAAACTTAGCCATGAAGGTGACCTGTCTTTGTAACTGTTAATCAATGCCAAGGAAAGAGAGTTTGTTCACTGGGAATAGTGCACTGAGCAGAGACGTTGGCTATTTTGGGTCAATTCCTAGCTCTAGCACAGATTTCCACTCCCTAGATCTAGCATATATTTCCATTGAGTTTGGGCAAGTCATTTAATTCCATCTGAAAATGGGGATAATATTTCCTTCATCCTGCCTTTTCTCTTTCATGTCAGTTTAGATTGTAAATGCTTCATGTCAAGGAATATCTTTTACCCTTTTGTGTGTACAATAGTTTGTACAAGAAGGTAATACTGTTTAGGTGGGGCCTTCAGTTGATAGTGCATACAAATAATAAATAAAATATCACTGAAACTGTACTCAGGAGGAGTAGCAGTTTTTAAAATTCAACCATGTGATGTTTTAGTCTAATTACTTAATTTTCTTCTTATTTCATAGGTTTAAATTGCAGTAGGTTTACTTTCTTGCCAAATATTTTGAAATAAAGAGGCAGATTCTAACTTAGACTTTAGCTTTCCTAAATATCCTATATCACACATTATTCCTTTATTACTTCTGTTGTGTCTGAAGAATTTCCCCCCAAAAAGCACATTTTAAATCAATTGCCTCTTAATGGGGTACAGTGCTAGAAAACAAGCATTTTTCATATAAGTTGAGGACGCATCAGTTGTAACGGACTGAGGGGAAGGATCTGGGAGTACTGGTTGATCATAGGATGACTATGAGCCGCCAATGTGATGTGGCCATGAAAAAAGCTAATGTGGTTCTAGGATGTATCAGGAGAGGTATTTCACGTAGAGACAGGGAAGTGTTAGTGCCGCTGTACAAGGCACTGGTGAGACCCCATCTGGAATATTGTGTGCAGTTCTGGTCCCCGATGTTTAAAAAGAATTAATTCAAATTGGAACAGGTGCAGAGAAGGGCTATAAGGATGGTCAGTGGAGTGGAAAACCTGCTCTATGAGTGGAGACTCAAGGGCTATGTCTACACTTGCTAAAATTAGTTTGAATTAGTTAGTTCGAACTAACTAATTCAAACTAATTTTAGTTACTTCGAATTAGCTTAATTCGAACTAGAAAAAGTTAGTTCAAATTAAGAAAGTGCCATTAAGCAAGCTGTTAATTCGAACTAACTAAAGCCTAGTGTAGCCATGGCTTTAGTTAGTTCGAATTAAGCCTCCTTAATTCGAACTAACTTGCCAGTGTAGACATAGCCAAGAAGCTTGACTTGTTTAACCTAACCAAAAGAAGGTTGAGGGGGGATATGATTGCTCTCTATGAATACATCAGAGGGATTAATATCAGGGAGGGAGAAGAATTATTTGAGTACAGCACCAGTGTGGACGCCAGAACAAATGGTTATAAATGGTCCATCAAGAAATTTAGGCTTGAAATTAGACACAGGTTTCTAACCATTAGAGGAGTAAAGTTCTGGAATAGCCTTCCAAGGGGAGTTGTGGGGGCAAAAACCATAACTGATTTCAAAACTGAGCTTGATAAATTTATGGAGGGGATGGTATGATTAGATAGCCTATTTTGGAAATTGACTGATATTTGGCTATGGGTGGTGGATATACAAGTGACCCAAGAGGGGAGAGTACATGGGGTGGGCTCCGAATTACTACAGAGAATTGTGTTTTGGGTAACTGGCTGTTGAGACTTGCCCACGTGTTCAGGGTTTAATTGATCACCATATTTGGGGTTGGGAAGGAATTTTCCCCCAGGGCTGATTGGCCTGGGCTCTGTGGGTTTTTCGCCTTCCTCCGTAGCACCTACGGTGAATTCTCTGTATCTTAAAATCCTTAAATCATGATTTAAGGAGGTAAATAACTCAGTCATAGGTTGGTGACCTATTGCTGGAGTGGGTGGGTGAGGTCTTGAGGCCTGCATTTTGCAGGAGGTCAGACTAGATGATCGTACTGGTTCCTTCTGACCTTAAAGTCTATGAGTCTATAAAAGATTAGCTTCCTCTTTGGACTTCCATCACATGCTCAACCTGAAATAAATATTTTGATATTTATTCCTGAAAGAAGACACTTTAGATTTATTAAAGATTTTAACATGCTTTCCAGGACAAACAGTACGGTGTATCATACACCCATCGACTCACAAAGGATGTTGATCCTCTCAAAAGTTCTACTTTAGGAGCAAATTATCTTGAGATCACAACACATGTCCAACTCCTTCCTCTATTAGATCACTCTTTAAACCATGTAGAAGTAGTATAATATTATATATAGTGTATAAGTGGGACAAATCCATCCTTGATGTAAACAGCTTGAAGGCCAGTGTTTACACTGTTTTGTTTTGTTTTTAAATTGAAGTCATGAGTGAATTAAACAGCAAAGCTGTTTTCAATATGAATTATTTTTCAAAATGGTAAGAAATCTTACTGGATATAGCAGTCAGATTAAGGGACAAAATTAGTTCTCTTTCACACTGATATATAAATTCAGAATAACTCTTGAATTAAATTAAATTGTACTGGTGTAAATGAGAGTCAAATTCACCCCTAGAACTATAAGTGTGCATCTACACTGGCAATTTGTACCTGGGTACAATGGGGCAAAGGGGGACAGGGACAATGGCAGGGCATAGGGGTGGGGGGGGCATGCCAGGCTCTCCCTGTGCCAACCACCCTGACAGGGAGGGCAGTAGGGAAGCCCTGGAGTCGATTTAGGGGTACTCCACGTCTACACTGGCTTAAGTTGACTTTCGAAAGTCGACTTAAAATGGGGTTTAATAAAGGCAGCTGTTAAGTCGACTTAAGGAAAGTGTAGTGTAGTGTAGATGCAGAGTAAATTAAGTCGACTTAATTTACAAGTGTAGATGCACCCCACGGCTTAATGCCAGGGAAGTCTGGTCACCCTGTTTGTCTTTTTCTTATGGAATAATATCTTAGGTGCAAAGCTACTGTCTCCTGCTTAGACAAGAAAAAAATGTCAATATCAAAAATATGAGAAAATCCAGAAGCACTACAGGCTTTTCATCAGTCATAACATGATGCTACAGATTAAATTGCAACAAGGAGAAACTAAGTAAGAAGGCTGGTTTCTTGATCTAGCTGTTTCTTTGAGAAAATGTGATAACAAGAAGCCAAGTGTTCATGTGTTTATTGTGTGATTCATGTTAAATGACTCAGTTTTTCCAGAGACAGCATTCTTCACATCTTTGCTCATATGCTATTCAGCCTGCCCCATTTTTCACCTTGAGTGTTCCTCCCACCCCTCTACTTCTTTTTGCTATTCCATTTTCTTTTTAGTTTTACTCATCTCTGCACTTAAGCTGATGTCCTTACATCTTTGTTGTACATCCTCCCCTTGTGCAATTAGATGGAGCTCTATAGTAATGGCATCTTTTCTTATCTATCTATATTGAGATTATTTTTACTTTTCTGACACCTTTCCAAAATGTGTTGTGGAGTTCATTTCTTTTAGGGTAGCACCATTGTGACTTGCAGTGAGCTGGCACCAAAGAAGGAGGTGGTAGACTTTAGTTCCTCTTGTTATCCATGTACATTGTGATATAACAGAGCCAAATAACTCTTTTGGAGTAAATAGTGTCTGCTCTAGTGACTACTTTTATTTACACAATATATGGTAAGAGCTCCAAAGAAGATTAAAAGCTTGAGTTTCATACTGACATTGCAAAGAACAGCAGCACAGTGCTTTAGAGAAATTCATTTTCTTTATACATTCATGTGACCTTCTGTCTGATTCTAGTCTGGACTTCGAATGAAATATGCACATCAGCTATGAACGGTGTATTTCTAAGTTTATTATAGCCTTATAATTCCAAACTATGATTTGTATTCATTCCCAAGTGCTGGAAAGGAAACTTTTTGCAGCTATTGGCCATGTTTTGTTTATGAAAAGATGTTTTGAGATTCAAAATATATCATGAAACATAATGTAGCATTAGAACAAAATGGAGCAGGGAAGCTCCTGTTTCCAGTTACACTGGGTTAATCCTGTTTAGAAAGCTGAGATACTATATTATGACAAGAAATAATCTAGTGAACTGACAGACTGGCCTTCATTTATATTTATTTGATAAGAACAATGTACACAAGTGAAAATGCAATGGCAGCTTGCCTTTTGGATCCAGGATGCCTGTAGCTTGTGAATGGTCCCTGATTTCAGTGACCTAAGTGGACAGGTGACTCTTTCCTCCTTTTTCTCGTGAAAATAGCCCTCAGCATGCAAATTGATCTTTAGGGTTGAAATTTTGCCACTGCAAATTTTCCTAAAGATCATTATGTGTTATTCATAGTTGCCCAGTTTGGGACTTAGGGACCCATAAAACCTACAGTGTTAGGTCTTTTGTTATAGATAGGGCACTCAAAATATTCCATCTTTTTAGGGAGGAGGGGTTTGAAGCCACGTTAGAGGTAAGAGGTATCACAAGGTCCTTTCCCACCTCACTGCTTGCAGCTGAGATGTTCATCTGTGAAGCAACCACTGTAGCCACAAGATTTACAATTTAATAATATAAGAGGCAACACAGTAATGGACTAAGCATAGGGTTTAGAGCTAGGGACCGCTATACTCTAATCCCAGCACATTAAGATCAGGGCTACCCCAAAGAATCATGTATCTGGCCTTCTGCCAAATTCTAGGCCTGGGTAGCAGTGTGATCACAGTAGATGTGTTCGTTACATACCAGTGGAGCCTGCAATATTGTTATCCCACTACAAACATCAAGCCTGGCTCTGACAGTGAGATCGAAGGGTCAATCCAAAGCTCTGCTGGACTCATGTCAAATGCACTCTAGCTAGTCTTCTAAACGAAGTATTTATTTTCATCTGACTGCTATAAATACGCTAAACTATACTAAGCAGGAAACAGGGAAACACAGCTGCCACAACTGACCAGTTGAGCCACTGGGTTATCTTCAGAAAAACCACAGGATTTTCCCCATCCAATCTGGTTATCAGGGGCCCCCCTGAACTGGGAACCCTGAGAAGGTGCCAGGAGGGGCCATTGGTTAATCCAAGCCTAAGGAGGTACACCTACAGGAATTCAGAATTGCAATGAAGGTATTGCAGATATAGATGTCCAACTCAGCTCCTTTCAATGAATGCTCCATTAAGAATAGTGAACTGGTGAACATCAGTTCATTTCCAAGGGAAAAATATCTGCACATTGATTCTGTTGCCTAAATTTTGAATGGAAACGTGTGCTCTGGCTGTAGTTGTGCACTTCAGCAAGGTTACTAGTGATGGATTTGAGTGCTATTGAGAACTGGCTGTATACTTTAAATAACGTCAGAGTATATGGGACTTAGCCCTCAACTCAGGGGCATGCATTTACAGGGTGAGGCCTTTATTCTACAGGAGTTACTTTTCTATTTATTTGAACATGTATACTTGCAGTTATTTACAATGGACATCATTTAATGTAGTTTTCATAACATTTTCCATACAGTAGAACCTCAGAGTTATGAACACCTTGGACATTGGGGTTGTTCATAACTCTGATATGTTCATAACGCTGAACAAGATATTATGTTTGTTTTTTCAAAAATTTACAGCTGAACATTAACTTAACACAGCTTTGAAACTTTACTGTGCAGAAACAAGATGCTGCTTTTACCCATCTTACTTTAAATGAAACAACCACAGAAACAGGTCCCTTACCTTGTCAAATCTTTTTGTAAACCTTCCCTTAGTTTTTTCAGTAGCTTACATTTAATACAGCACTGAACTGTATTTGCATTTTTATGTATGTATTTATTTAGTCTCTGCAGCTGTCTGGTTGCATATTTCTAGTTCCAAGTGAGGTGTGTAGTTGACCGGTCAGTTTGTAACTCTGGGTTTCCTAATTCTGAGGTTCTATCAGACTTACTGGTAAACACTACAGTAATTTTATCTACTGTATGTGTTTTTTCATGGCTGACCGGATACATGCTATTGATTGAGATCCTGTGGGCCTATGAATAAGGTTTACTCACGTGAGTAAAGAGCTGTGTTACTGGGTTAGCTATACCAGCACTTTATGTTCACTTTCTATGCATTTTCATAGATTAGTAATTCAGCTGTTTTATTTCATTCTCTGCCTCAACTGTTATTTAGATGGAAGTAACAAGTATAAATAAACAATATGGTTGTCAAAATTAATGAACCCTCCAAGTTGTACTTTGTGTTTATTATATTAAGAGCTGGTCAAATAATGGAAATTCCTTCCTGGGAAAAAGGTTGTGGTTTTGAAATATGTTTCATTACAACCCAAGATAAAAAAAATCAAAAACAGATTTTTTTTAAAAAATTGTTTTTAATTTATTTTAATTTTTTTTGGTGGAAAGGGTTTTCCAGAAAAATTTCCATTTCTGGAAAACCATAACAGAATTTTTTGGCTTCCTGGCTACCCACATGAAAGGGCCTTGGCAATTTCACTTTCTGCCCAACCTCCCCACCAGCTACAGCAGTCGGAGAAGCAGAGGGTCCTGCTATTCAGTCTCCCCACCCATTGGAAAGTCAGAAAACTGGAGTGGTTTGTCTCTTTGGGCCTGAAGCTGGGTCAAGGCATTGATGCAGAATCAGGGCACTCAGACTCATCAGGACTCCAAGAAGCCTATTGACTGTGTCCTATTTACAGCTCAACTACAGTCCAAGTATATACATTTTTTCATATATAAAGCAATACCTCCTGCCTTTTTTCCCTGCCTGTCCTTCCTAAACAAGCCAAACCCTTAATAATATTCCAGTCATACAGATCCCACCAACTCTCTGTGGTGCAGTTGTGTTTATTAACTATCATTTCTAGTTCTTCCTTCTTATTCCTTATACTTCCCACATTAGTGTACAGACTTCTACAATACTGATTTGCTTCCCTCATCTATGTTCTTGCTTGTCTCTCTCTTAACCCTCCTATAAAGGATACAAACCACTTTCTAGTTTCATTGTATTGCAAAGGTATTAAATATCTTGAAAATCTGCTCTACAGTGTCGAGAATATAATCGTAAAGTAAATATTAGCTGTACCAAATAAGACATTACAGGGCGGTATTTCTTCTTCATAAGTAAAGCAATGGAGCTTTTCATCCACACCATGTCATATAATAGATCATATCTGGTATTTAGTCAGTTGATGAGTCAACAAGATGATAGAGCCTAATCCTACAGAGAATGATCCTGGGATTAATTCTTCCCTCAATTAGACTACTTAACCCAGCATTGTGGCACAAGGACACCAGAATGAGAGCTGCCCTCACTGTGAATAAGAGAGTGGTGATTGCTGTATGGAAACTGGCAATTCCTGACTGCTACCAGCAGGTCACAAATCAATTTGGAGATGGGAAGTCTACTATGAGTGTTTCTATGGCACAAGCCTGCAGAGTCAATGCATCACTTCCTGGTGAAAGGAGTGTGGCTCTTGGTAATGTGCAGGAAATAATTGATGACTTTGAGGCAATGGGATTCCTGGACTATGGCAAGGCAACAGATGGACCTCATATTCCAATTTTGACCTCCTGATCATCTTGCAATGAAATATATCAACTGAAAAGGCTACTTCTTCATGGTCTTGCAGGTGCTGGTGGATCACTGGAGTTGTTTCACTGACATCAATGCTCGGTGATCAATGAAGATGTATAATGTATGCAACTTTCAGAACACTTTAGTGTATAGAAAGCTACATGTTGAGACTTCTTTTCCAGGCCAGAAGATTTCAATGGAGGATGTGGAAATGCCCATAGTGATCTGCAGAGACCCTGCATACCTCTTGCTCCCAGGGCTCATGAAGTCTTTCATCAGGAACCTGGACACCAGCAAGGGGCATTTCAACAACAGACTCAGCAGGTGCTGAATGATTGGTAAATGACCCTTTGGATGATTAAAAGGACACTAACGCTGTCTTTTTGGAAATGAGGAAAATATCCCCATGGTCATTGAAGCCCACTGCATTTTTCCATAATATTTGCTGGCCCCATGGAATCCAATGATTTTACTATTTACATCAATGAGGCCGGTAGTGGTTAAAAAACGTAATCAGCATCATATAGAGTTAGTGACAGAACTGAGATTAAACCTGAGAAGCATCTGATAGAACAAGCACAGCTCTGGTTTCTTGGACAGGACATCTCTGCCACTGTACTCATCTTTGCTCACTTTGGCTATGTCTACACTTGTTAATTTAAGTGGACTTAGCTAAGTTGACTTAACAAAGTCGACTTTAAGTCGACTTTGTTAAGTGGACTTAGCATGTCTACACTCAAAAATTAAGTCAACTTAAAGGGGACCCTGCCAAATCGACTTAGAGCATCACACTGGATGCCTAAGTCGACTTCTAGGGGCTAGGTGGACCTGGGACTGATCCATGGTGGCGGGGGGGGGCACCCCTTGCCAAGTGCCAGGGGGCTCAGCATTTGCCCCATTGTACCGGGGTACAATGGGGGCTGAGCAGGACAGGGACACTGGCAGGGCATAGGAGCAGGGTGGGCAGGGCTGGGGGGGGGCACGCCAGGCTCTGCCACTCTGGCAAGGAGGGCAGTGGGGGAGCCCTGAAGCCCTTTAAGTCGACTTAAAGTCTTCACTGGCTTTAGCAAGACTTTAGCAAGGCTTTTTGATACAGTTTCCCACAGCATTCTCGTCGGCAAATTAAGGAAGTATGGGTTGGACGAGTGGACCGTAAGGTGGATCAAAAACTGGTTAGATCAATGGGCTCAGTGGGTAGGAATCAATGGCTTGATGTCTGGTTGGCAACCGCTAACGAGTGGAGTGCCCCAGGGGTCAGTCCTGGGGCTGGTTCTATTCAACATCTTCATTAATGATCTTGATGATGGAATAGACTGCGTGCTTAGTAAGTTCACAGATGACACCAATTTGGGGTGAATGATAGATACTCTGGAGGGCAAGGACAGGATCCAGAGAGACTTGGACAAATTGGAACACTGGGCTGAAAGAAACCTCATGAGGTTCAACAAAGACAAGTGCAAAGTCCTGCACTTAGGACGGAAAAATCCCATGCACTGCTACAGGCCGGGGACCGATCAGCTAAGTAGCAGCGCTGTAGAAAAGGACCTGGGAGTTATGGTGGACGGGAAGATGAATATGAGCCAACAGTGAGACCTTGTTGCCAAAAAGGCCAATGGCATATTAGGCTGCATCAGTAGGAGTATTGCCAGCAGATCGAGGGATGTGATAATTCCCCTCTATTCGACACTGGTCAGGCCGCATCTGGAGTACTGTGTCCAGTTTTGGGCTCCCCACTACCGAAAGGATGTGGACAAATTAGAAAGAGTCCAGTGGAGGGCAACAAAAATGATTAGGGGGCTGGGGCACATGACTTATGAGGAGAGACTGAAGGAACTAGGCTTATTTAGTCTACAGAAGAAAAGACTGAGGGGAGATTTGATAGCAACCTTCAACTACTTGAAGGGTTGCTCCAAAGAGGAGGGAGCAAGGCTGTTCTTGAGGGTAACAGAGGACAGAACAAGGAGCAATGGTTTCAAATTACAGCTGGGGAGGTCAAGATTGGATGTTAGGAAAAACTTTCTCACTAGGAGGGTGGTGAAGCATTGGAATGGGCTATCTAGGGAGGTGGTAGAATCTTCATCTTTGGAGATTTTTAAGGCTCGGTTAGACAAAACCCTGGCTGGGATAATTTAGGGGGAGTGGTCCTGCTTTTTAGCAGGGGGTTGGACTAGATGACCTCGTGAGGTCCCTTCCAACCCTATTATTCTATGATTCTATGATTCCATAAAGTCAACTTAAGCACTAGTTTAAATTAAAACGTGGTGTTATTAATTCGAACTAACTTTTCCTTAATTCGATTTAAGGAGCAGCTTAAGTCCATTTAAGAAAAATGTAGTGTAGATGCAGATTAAATTAAGTCGACTTAAGCGATCTTAAATCAACTTAATTTGTAAGTGTAGACGCATCCTTTGTGTGAACATAGCGTTTCTATCGCCTCCTGCTGTTTGCTTTCCTGAGTGCTCTGGAGGACCTCTCATTTTGTCTATGTAGGTGTGTAGCAATTTTTAAGCATTGTTTCAACATGGACTCATTTATTTCTGGAGAGCTGGGAGATATGACTGTCTAATGATTGATAACCATGTCATTAGATGAGTGTAAGACTACTATGTCATTTTGCATGTGTTTCCCTATACACCTGACTCCTGTTATTTTGCCCATTGTGAAAACTGAATGGTTTCACTAAAGCTCAGTGGGTGTTCAGATATGGGGGTCTTAGTTCAGGGCAATCTGCATATATTTAAGAGTATGCATTGGATTTCACACAAAGTAACACCTCCTTTTGATTTTCTATGTCCCATTACATTCTGAAATACGCTGGGGTTTTTTCATGAATATCTCCATAGAACTTCAGAAGTTACAAGTACACTGAGATGCCTGCTTTCTAAAAAATCATTTAAACATATAATAAACTTATCCAAATGTTAAAAAAATAAATATTTAAAAATATAAGAAGTGTGCTGTCTTAATCATTCATATAGTTAATTATTATCTACATGATGATGTGACACAAACAACGTCTGCTCCACGTTTGTTTGTTACTAGGTGCACTCCCATGGTTTTATTGCTGAAGCTTCTGATGTAGCAGTAAACTATTGCTTCAGTGCAGTTAAAAATATGTGAGTGGTTAGAATGCTGAAATTCAGTATTACAAGGCAGAAAGCCATGAATTTCATGACAGTATAAATGTGACTTTAAACAAAACACGGAGGGTGAATTAATATCATTACTGGACCAGCTCCTGTTGGTGAGAGAGACAAACTTTTGAGCATACACAGAGCTCTTCAGCCTAGGAAACTAACTCCAAGTCTCACAGCTTGTTTCTCTCACCAAAAGAGGTTGGTCCAATAAAAGATATTACCTCATACACCTTGTCCCTCTAATATCCTGGGACCAATACAGCCATAACACTGCATACTCTGAGCAGGAGACATTTCAATTTCTTTTCATTAACAATCTGTTGAGCACATTTTGATTTTATACAGTTTTAAGATGTTTTCAGAGTGCTAATAACTAAAGTGGAGCAGTCTACACTTGGAAATTTCAACATGTAAAATCACATACTAACCAAGCAAGGGGTCTTGTGGTACTTTTAAAGACTAACAAATTTGTTTATCACATGAGCTTTCGTGGGAGAAAATCCCACTTCATCAGATGCTTGAAGATGGAGAACATAACGAATGGGAGGACAATAAATGCAGGTATATGTAAGTCATAGGATCAGGTCAGACTGTTACAGCAAATCAAAGTAGTGGTTTAGATTTAAACAGTGTGGAACGGCATATTAGAAGGCGGGGAGAGAGATAAAGAGAAGGCAAAAAATCACCTTTTGTAATAAGAAAGCCAGGAGATATTGCTATTTAAGCCTAAGACAATGGTGTCAAATGTGCATATGAATTCCAACTCTGAAGTTTCTCTTTGAAGCTTTGATTTGTAATCAATTTGCTTAAGTATGGCAATTAACATATCGTCCATGGAGAGAGCAGGGAGAGTGAAATGTTCCCCTATTGGTTTTTTTAATGTTGCTAAGCATCTGGTGAAGTGGGCTTTTCTCCCACAAAAGCTCATGCAATAAATTAGTTAGTCTTTAAAAATGCCACAGGACTCCTTGTTTGTTTTACTGAACTAGACTGACACAGTTACACCTTTGGAACTTGTTAACATGATGTTAAGCACTCAATGCAGATACAGACTGTCATACTCAAAATTATGTCAGGTGGTCAATCCTAGGGTCTGCAACCACTTTACATGATTTAAACACCATATTCCTTGGCAACACTGAGTGCTAAGTTATTTTTAACATTGTGTTCACAACATGTAATTGCCCCACATAGACAAGACCCAACTAAGCCTAATTCTCCCCTGACTTGCCTGCACTAAGTAACACCACTGAGTCAACATTGCTAATAAGGTTTACATCGGAGTAATATTTGGCCCTTCTATTAATGTAGGAAAACTGAGCCATCATTATTGAACATTGATTCAGTTCTGGATTATTTGTTAGGCACCAGCAACATGTTAATGAGACAGTGTATCTACCTGTAGAGATTACTGTCCAAAGACACAAAAGCATCTTTCAAATGCACTAGGACAGCAAACGCAAAGTCCTACCCCAGAGCATTGACTTGATTTTATATTTTCATTGTTGGGGGAGGTGATAGCATTTATAGATGAACGTCTATAATGAGTTATAACCCAGGCAGTCCCATCATCTGCAGTAGGGTTGAGGGCAGCTAGTCAGCATAGATTGTCTTTGTGTATGCTCTGGACATCACCTAATTGAAAACCCAGGCCAGGCCACTTGTGTTTTTCCTGTAATCTTTTGGTTCCCCTCAGAACTCCATAACAGCCACTTAGACAGCCCTCAGAGCTAGAAAGAGAACCACAGTTTACCATCTCATCTGAAGGACATTACCTTTTGCAGGATGGCCATAGCACAGTTACACGCCTGCAACTGGCTTGTGCCAGCTGGCTTGGGCTACGAGGCTGTTTAACTGTGGTTTAGATGTTCAGGTGTGGGCAGGGAGCTAAGCGCTAGGACCTTGTGTGACCCTCCCACCTCACAGAGTCCTAGGGTGCATCTACACTGGCAACTTAAGTCGACTTAAGGACACTTAAGTCAACCTACACAAAGCCACGTCCACACTGGGCTTTTATTAAGTTGCCCTAAGTGATTCCTTAAGTCAACTTAGTAACAGCTTTAGTCGACTTAATAACACTTCTGAAGGTCAACTTAAGCCTTAAGTCAACTTCTTAAGTCGACTTAAAGCCAGAGTGGATGGATAATAGTGCTAAGTCTAGCTTGCCAGCTCCCCACCTGACCAAGAAGCCCCAGCCGCAGGGGAACACCCGTGGCTCTGAGGTGAGCCCCACGGCCCTGGGGCTCCAGTTGCACGGGGTTGCTGACTCACTACGCAGCAGAGGAACCCCAGCCGTGGGGGAACCCCCAGAGCTCCAGCCGCGAGGAGAGCCCCATGGCCCCGGGGCTCCAGTCACACAGGGTTGCTGGCTCCCAGCCTCGGAGAGGAACCCCAGACATACCCCTAGAGCCTGGGCTCTTTCCAAGTCCCGAAGTCAACACAGCTCCACTAGAAGAACTAAGGGAAAGCCAACGTGAGATGAAAAAATCTAGGCTCATTGGCTATGTCTACATTTGCTAATTTAAGTCTATTTAGCATGTCTACACTTAAATTTTAAGTTGATTTTGGGGGGACCCTACAAAGTCGACCTAGAGCGTCCACACTGGACACCTAGGTCAACTTGTAGGGGCTAGGGGGCCCTTGGACAGGTCCACAGTGGCAGGCAGGGCACCCCTTGCCAAGTGCCAGGTGGCTCAGCCTTTGCCCCATTGTACCTGGGAACAATGGGGCAAAGGCGAACAGGGACCATGGCTGTAAGGGGGCATGGCAGGCTCTCCCTGTGCCAGCCACCCTGGCAGGGAGGGCAGTGGGGAAGTCCTGGAGAGCCCTAAGTCGACTCCACATCTACACTGGCTTAAGTCGACTTTCTAAAGTTGACTTAAGCCAAAAGTCGACTTAAAACTAGGTTTTATAAAATTGACTTAATTTTTCCTTAAGTCGACTTAAGCAGCTGCTTAAGTCGACTTAAGGAAAGTATAGTGTAGACGCAGAGTAAATTAAGTTGACTTAAGCAAGCTTAAGTCGACTTAATTTACAAGTGTAGATGCACCCATTGGGCCTAGAATCTGGTCCTGTGTCTATTAGATTTCCAAGGGGTGTAATTTAAAAGCATTGCATATATGTAGCTTAAAACCATGCAACATCTATCCATTTTTTAATCTATATCTTGTATTTGCCTTATTGTTATCAATAATCCTTGCAAGACTAAATGTGTTCAGTTTAATATGCTATAGATGCATGTGCTGTCACAAGAGAGATAACAATAATGCCTTTAGGTAGGACATCACCTATTGCCTATTATAGTTATTCCCTAAAACTCTAATAAAGAAACCTTTCCTCTTGCATTAAATCTGCCAAAATGAAATTAATTAAAAGTGGAACTTTCTTTCTAAGTCATGTCACTGATATAGTCTGTCTTTTTTCAAGGGCTATTATTATAATAATTAATCATTTCACATGATGGTAGAATTTTTTGTCGCTATGTTTGTTTTATTTTATCCAGGCTCCATGAATTTCATCGTTGTTGCCTTGGATCTATCAGTCTTATGACTCAACGATTCCAGAGTTACTGCCAGCTCTCTGTGGACAGCAGAGCAATTATCTTGTTAGTTTCTATTACCGTAGCCCTGACTTCATGAGTCTTCAACACAGTGGTTTCAGTCACTGAACTGCTTTCGTGTATGTTTTCTGATCCTTTCACATTTGCAGTTCATTTGTTATTTGCTATCATGCCTTCCATGGCTCTTCTGTTGGAATGTCTGTAGCGCTCATTTATTTAAAGATATCCCACTAGGACCCTACTATTGGTCTATGATGTTACCCATTTCTTGAAACTCATATCTGAAATCAACAAGTAACATGCTTGTGGATAGTAAGGGTTTGAAGTGTCAATATTTGCCCAATTTTCAAGGTAGCAATTAAGTAACATATGATTATTTACCTGCCAGTTGTTAGTATGAGTGAATTTTTCTGTGTCCAGTAACCTGATGGTGATCAGCTACAATCATGACTCCAATTTCTCTTATAAATTTTAAAATAAAGCCATGATCCATTCTCTATGACCATCTCTCTAAATGGGCCATTTTGTCTTTTGACTAAATTTAGACTCTAAGGGACAAATTATTTTTAAGTGACCTCTAAACTTGTACAGGCAATCAGTTCTGAGCAAAAATTTGCAGACACAAATATTAACTTATAGACATTTTAGTAGCCTCTAATAAGGTATTAGGATGTCCAAATCCCATAACTGACTGTGGGCACCAACTTAGACATTAGGCTAAGGCACCTTTATAAATCTGGCTACAAAGCACTTAGATACCACAGTGATAGTGCATCAAAAAATAAACAAATTGACTTGTATCTTCTCTTTCCATCCTGGAAGAACCTAAGGGAAAGCCAATGTGAGATGAAAAAATCCACAGCTTTGAGGCTGTGGAATTTCTGTTTCACTATAAGATAGAGGCAGAGCTTGAGCACGGAATGGGCAGGAAGTCAGGTCCTCCTGAACCACCAATGTCTTTATAACCACAAGGATAGCCAGAAGCTCTTGGGCATTCCTTGGAAGAGTGGGACATCCAAATGGCCACGTAGATTCTCTGCAGTATTCACCTTCCATTACGCCACACCTTCATCAGACTTTCTTGCACATCCCTGGCCCAAAGTGCAGTCACCCAGGACTGGCTTCAAGATATGGAGCTGTAGTTCATGCTGCTATGATATCATGAATTTAGTCAGGAAAATTCTACAGGGTGACACCATGAAGAGTGGCTCTCAGCTCCCACCTACCTTTCTCCTCAAAATCCACAAAGGCCCAGCTGTGCGAAGTTCCATTGGATGATTCCCACAGGGATGGAAGGAAAAGAGCTAATGCTATGTTGACTCAAACGTATTCCCCTTAAAAGATTTTGGTCCAGATGAGGTTTTCTTCTTGTCTAATCTCTGTGTTATCATGAGAAATTACTTCTCATGTTCATCTAAATACAACTCCAGTCAGCAGAAGACTGGCCTGCTCTGCTGTCCATTCCTTCGTAACACATTTGAGCTAAGTGGGAATAAACATGACTGAAATTGGGTAGTTGTCTGTAGCCATAGCATGTATCAGGGCTGCCAACTCAGTTTCTAGCCCTGCTGGTTTCAAGAGAAAAGTCTGAAAACAAGAAGCAAGAGCACCCGAAAGTCTCAGAAGCCAAAGGCAAATAAAAAGAACCCCATTTTTTTCTTTAAAAAGTTCTCGTGATTTTTAAGCCTATCATAAAGTTTGTGACTCTGATGTGATTTGTTCAATATTTGGGGCAGGCGACACTGTTTGTCCCAGCCAACTGTACTGTAAAAAATGACTGCTTAACACCTTTGTTTGAAAGACTAGCACTAAGGAGTGTCTGTATTCAATGCCTGTTTTAGCTGGAGTTATAAAGTACTGAGTTTGCCTGAAATCGAACAGGACAAGGAATTCCCCCCAACCCCTCCAGAAAATTGAAGACATTAATTCAATGAAACTTGTATGGGAGAGAAAAATAACTAATGGATATAAAGTTCTGCCTGTTTTGAAACTACACTTTCCTCTGAATTCATAGATTCATATGGTGCAATGTTCCAGTCCCAAATTATATTACTGTATTTTAGGCAACCAAATTCCTGAGTAATGTACTCCAGAGCAGAGGTACTATTCCTTGGGAAATACAAATTCTAGACAGTTGTTTGTTAATTTCATGATGAGCAGCACTAAACCTGGAGGCCATGTACACCTACTGTGTATCCCCCATGAAAACTTTCTATCCAACCTAGTCTGTTTGTAGAGGTGGCTTTGTTCCTACACTCAACAAGCTGACTTCAGTCAGAGTTAAATCAGGACTTCTGGAAACAAACCCTGGACAGACCAGGATGTGGAATTCACATCTATCTGTCTAGGTAATTATATTGCATCCACTTCTGTGGTACCTGAGCTACTAGGTTGTCCACTTGGCCCATCATAGTCACCAGTTTGCATATTAGAACTACCGCACATCTGCCCTGACCTTGGAATTATGCACCCAATATCCTTGAATATCCCAATTCAGAATGGGCTCTGTGTTAACAACATATTTGGTGCAACTACTACATTAGGACTAAGACACTGGCCTGAGCTTTTCCTGCTCTACCAGTCACATGCTTTCTGACCTTGAGCAAGGTGCTTCATTTCTCAGCCTCTATTTCCCCATCTGAAAAGTTGCTTATTTTTCTTTGTAGAGTGCTTTTAGATCTATGAACAAAATAAACCATATAAGAACTAACATTATATTATCTACTATTATCTAATATCCACTAACTATTATTATTATTAAGAGCATTTTAAGATATCCTGAGTACTTTTTCCTTTGTGAGTCTAAATTGCTAAGTAGTGTAATCAGCTATACTTGTTAGATATCTTCATTGCACACTCACACATAAGAATCTTTCCAAACAATCAAGATCTTTTCTTTAACTTACAATAAAATCTTTGGGATTTCTTTTTGGGACTCAAAGGCAGTCAGATATTTTGTTTATTTTATTACAAGGTATATCAGTAAAAACTTGCATAATCTGAAAAAGATATTACAGTATTAAAGTGTTTTTCTTAAGAAACCTGGTAATAAATACATTTTCACCCCCAATACTAAAAATACAATGAAATAAATATAGCATAGCTCCGCCATACATAAGTCTGGGAACAAAATATCCTCATGGTTTCTTATAAAAGCTCATATGGTTTTTACAGTTTGGCATCTCTCACTTGATGCATTTTACATTTTAATGCCTGTTTTTAAAATCTGATTTTTGCTATTGTTGACAGTCCCACAGTATGAAAATTAGAGGGGAAAATGGTTTGGCTACAAGTATTTTTTCCATTAATATTAAATTTTCAAAAGTAAGAGATGTGTATGATTATGGTTCTTATCCCTGGAACAAGAAGGTTTCTCAGTGACTATTCTACAGAAATGTAAATTTTCAGCTTTGGATGCTTTTGAAAATCTAACCAACTAGTTTGCAAAGGATCAGTTCCCAGTGAGTTCATCATTTTTTTACGCATCTTTCCAAAAATAATAATGAGAAGGAATGAGAGGATGCAATTAATTCCCCAGATCATGAATGTTTAGGTTCTTATCCTATTGTCTAGTAATAAGAGAAATAAGAAGTATATTGTAAAACACACCCTGCGTAACTTTAGGATGTTATGGAGTATAAGAGAAAGCTTTTTAAAAACTATGAACAAAAAAATTAAGAATTACTTTTGTTTTCCATGCATCATGCTGTGCTTCCTATCAGCACATTTTGTCAAAATCACAACTGTGAATTCAAGTCGAAAATGTTTTTCTCATAGTCCAATCTAATATAGATTGATTATTGTTAACAATGTAATTAACTAATGTCCACAAAAGAGAACATCTGACAAAGTCCAAAATTCTTAAAGTACTGATAGGTCATGGCAAGACTTGGACTTAAGTTTGAAGGCCATGTTCTTGTTGTTCTTGGCAACTACTTTTCCCCAGAACCGCCTGGCTTTCTTGGGAATGCTCTCTCGCCTCTTCTGATATGCCAGCCTCCTCTCGTTCTTTTCCTTGCTGTCCCTCCTTAGCCGGACTTGCCGCACAATTCCTTCAAACAGTTCCCTCACATTATGCTGGACAGCTGCAGAGGTCTCAATGAATTTACAGTCAAACACAACAGCACAAGCTCGGCCCTCTGTAAAATTGTAAGGAATATATGTCAGTAGGCACAGTGGTCTGAGACGGCACATCCCCTAAACAAAAGGGAGAAGAGCAAAACAACTAAACAGTGCCATGCACAGAACAGTATGTGAGTGATCTGTAAATCCTTTAGGGAGCTTCACTTGGAAACCTCAGTGATTCACATTCAGAGGCCATGAGGTTACCATTGTTGAGTGCAATATATTGCTTGATCCATTGAGAGCCATATTTTCAAAATGCAGATTTTAAGACTGCAGGCAGAATTTTGGATACATCAAGCCTCAGATTCTACATGCATGCTTAGTATATGGCTAGATTGCAATAAAAGCCCGCAGCACTGGGTCTCAGAACCCACATCAACCGACTCAGGCTCATGGGAATTGGGCTGCGTCACTATGAAATTTCTGTATAGACAAGCGTGTTCCAGCTGGAGCTTAGACTCTCTCCCTTACAGTCTCAGGCTATGTCTACACTTGTAAATTTAGGTTGACTTTAGCTAAGTCGACTTAGTTAAGTCGACTTAGCATGTCTACACCTAAATTTAAAGTCGGCTTTGGGGGGAACTTACAAAGTCAACCTAGAGCGTCCACACTGGATGCCTAGGTCAACTTCTAGGGGCTAGGGGGACCTAGGGCAGGTCCACGGGGGCAGGGGGGCACCCCTTGCCCTGTGCCAGGGGGCTCAGCCTTTGCCCCATTGTACCTCGGTACAATGGGGCAAAGGGGGACAGGGAGCCTGGCAGGGCATAGGGGCAGGGTGGGCAGGGCTCTGTCCTGCCCTGTGGGGGGGCATGCCAGGCTCCCCCTGTGCCCCCCCACCAGCAGGGAGGGCAGTGGTGCAGTCCTGGGGTAGCCCTAAGTCGACTTAGGGCTACCCCATGCCTACACTGGCTTAAGTTGACTCTAGGGAGTCGAATTAAGCCCTAAGTCGAATTAAACTGAGGTTTAATAAAGTCGACTTAATTTTCCTTAAGTCGACTTAAGCAAGCTGCTTAAGTTGACTTAAGGAAACTGTAGGGTAGACGCAGGGTAAATTAAGTCGACTTAAGCAAGCTAAAGTCGACTTAATTTACAAGTGTAGACGTAGCCAAGGGTAAGATTCCAGGAAAAGACTTAACTAACCAAAGAGGATCTAACTGAAGTAAAAAAGAGAGTCTTCCAATTCGCATTCCTGGAAACTGAATCAGGCCCTTAGGCTGTTTTGTTTTGTTTTGGTTTTTTTGGGGGGGGGGGGAGACACTGAGGATTTTTGTTGTTTGTTTTTTGCTGTTGAACTACTCCACCCATTCTCAGTTGCAGAGCACACCTGACATCAGTAGGAGGTACAAAGTGGTTGTCATGACAATATTTCATACCTGACACAGAGACTTCACGGCACCTGACAAGGTCACTTTTGTTGCCCACTAAAATAATAGGAATATCCTCCATCTGGCGCGCCCTGCGGAGCTGTATTCGGAGTTCAGAGGCTTTCTCAAAGCTCGCTCGGTCTGTGATGGAGTAGACGATCAAGTATGCATCTCCTACTTGCATGCAGTTATCTTGGATCCATTCGTCTTCACTCTGATAAAATAAAATAGACACATTAGCAAAAGCCTGGTTTTCTTAAGTGGAAGCCCTTCTGAGCTTGCATAGAAAAAATGTAGCATTACTCAATCCAAATTCAGCCATGGTGTAACTTTACTGGGAATGGGTCTGATCACAGTTGCACCAATATAAAATCAAATTAACACAGATAACATGGATATACACCAGCACAAATCAGGGTAAAAACTGGCCAATAGATTTCATTAGATTTGTGACTGTTTATGACTTGGACATATTTAGCTCTGATCATCCTTCCAGCATTTTTGTTTTTAAAAATAAATCAGCCAAAGACACTATGTGGAGGAGCGTAGATATTTGTAAAGACTCCCCATACTTCCACTGACTTCAGAAATATAGATAAACCTGTTCAATAAATGCCCATTTCTAGGAGAACTATAGTATTGCCACTCAGCCATACTTAATTTCCCTTGGGAACTTGAATGGAATGGGTTACCTTATTTTCCCACATGTCAAGCAGTATAATAGTTGCACTTTCACCATCTACCATCAAGGTCCGTTCATAGGTGTCTTCTAGAATAAAAATCCACAATGTTAGTATTACATTCCTTCCTGCTGTCATATATGCAACAATAAAGAAAAATATTTCATATACATGTAACTTGCAAGTTAAATTCAATGAGCCCAAATCACTGTTGGTGTGAGTCCATTGATTTCAGTGGGGTTTTATCCATTCAATGAGCAGTGCATCTGGCCCCATGGCTCTTTACTATTTTTTTTTCCTTAATTTTCATAGTAAATGAATAAGAGTGAAAAAAACTTGCAACCAATGTTAATTATTTTGGCTAAATTTTTTGTATCCTATGTGGGGAAAGGGGAAGCAGAGGGGGAGGAGGAATCATGCCAGTGAAAGAAATAAATCAAATGCTGAACGTTTGACCCCCTGGGAGCAGCAGACAGACGTACAGACTCCAGTGTGGCTTAGTAATGGAAAATATTTGTTTTCACTCTAGCAGGGACCCTTCATGGGTGAACAATCCCTGCTGCTCCCAGCTGTTCCGCCAGCGAGCAGCCTTAGCAACGGCAGGGGTGTGTGAAGCAAAGGTCACTGGGCTCTGTAAAATAGATGCTGCTATTGTGAGTCAGACTTCTAAACTGTCCCTCGTTCCCCTGATTTTATTCCGGCCCACGTTGCTGCTTCTCACTGAATGTGAGCCTGTGAAAATTAAAGAGGTGAAGAAGGTTTCATGGCAGTTTGGTACGATGAAGCTGTACCTGTCTTACTTGAGATAAGGACCTGCATAATACATATCTGGATTTCAAACCCCACACAGTTTAGAGGTATTTAGATCTGGGGTCTGAACCAAGGCACTATAGAGAACAAGGACCACTGTGAAATTTGGATCCTGATCTGGATTCCAATCCCCATCCCTTTTACTCCTTCCAAGTTCAGGGTGTTTGCATGAATGTTATTGGTTTGGGCCCATCTCTAGTCTTGTGTTACATTAGCAGAATAAAATCCAGTTCAGGCAGACAACTTCTGAATTCCTTACTTTCATCACCATGCTATTCAGAGGACCACGCCAAACCACTCTGCCCAGACCAATAATATGCATATAAACACCCTGAACTTGCAGGGAGTAAAAGGGATGGGGAATGGAATCCAGATCAGGATCCAAATTTCAAAGTGGTCCTTGATCTCTATAATGGCTTGGTGCAGACCCCAGAGGATATTACTGTATTTTAAATCAAGGCTCTTGCCTCCTGAGCACCCACTGCGCTTTCGGGAAGAGATCTTCCCCCAAATTCTTATCGTAGACTTCCCTAGAAGCCAGAAAACAGTGAGTCCGTGAAGTAATGAGGAGCACTAAAGAATACCAATTTTTTAAAATTTTAAATCAGTTTTTCCACAGACTCTTTACAAAGGGAAACTCTTTGTAAACAAAGGGGAGCTGAGCTGACACAGCTGGTCATTTAAAGAGCGGATGGGCCTGAAAGGACGTAAGTAAAAACACAACACTAATCAATAGAAGCAATTTCATTTCCTGGTCCAATAGGTTCTCATCTTAATCCTGTAGTCAGAAGCACCCAGTGCATACACTAGATATTTTCTCTCTGCAGTGCACCCTGGGAATGTCTATTGCTTTCATGACTTTCTGTAACAAAGTTTTCCAATTTGCAGGCTAAGGGGTATCTGGGTGTGTAAGCAACCGCATTCACCATCTAGACAATCTAGCTCTCTGCTAAATGTGTAGAACGTACATACAGACTTACTTGAAAATGCTAAGCAGAGCGTGCCAGCTTCAGCACTAACTTACAGCCCAGACAATCCTAATAAAGCTCATGGCATTGCCTAGAATGGAAGGCAGCACTAAATATGACCACTGGGTGAATAGTTCATTTCACAGCTATCTCAAAGCTGACACTAGCAAAGAAGAAATATAGTAACTGCAAGTTTTCTAACATCTCAGCACATCTGGTCGTGCGGTTCTGTCATCACCTTGCTGCAAGCCGCTCTGTTGGCAAAAGGAATGAAAAGGAGCAGCCTAGCATTTAAACGGAGGAGCATGAAATATGCTGAGTGGGAAGTGGAGTGCATAAAGCAAGTGAGCTTTAATTTCTGAATGGATTGCTCAAGAGATCGTACTATAGATAATTGTTTGCACTGTCAGGCAACATTCAATCAGATAGGTTTCCAATGTATTGGGCAAAAGTCTGATCCAGCAGAGCTGAACCGCTACAGGCAGTAGGAGGCATAAAGCTCACCCTTATCTTGGGGCTGCTCAGTGGAAGTCTGGTCCTTTGGAGTAAGGCTGCTCTAACTTACAGTGGCTGTTGGAGGCTCATCCCACCCATGTCTCCTACATCAGCCGCAGGGAGCTAGAATAACGTAGGCAGCGCTACAGTGATTTCACACTAACTGAAGGATCCCTTTGCATTGTGGGAAACCTTGTGGTGCTGGTCACAGCACTTCTAAGGACACATGAAGTCAGTGGTGCAGCACAAAGCCTCAACACCCATCAGAAGCTCTGGCCCATCGTATACCACAAAGCAGCTGTGCAAAATTGCTCTTTCCTGGGGCAAGTCACTTTTTTCCAGATAAGTAAAATATAATAGTTGGTTATTTACCCCCCATCCTCAGAATGGCAAAGGTGGGCACCTTGCCTTGTGCCCGGTCTAGTAGATTTTCACAATAGTTTTGCCAGTCTGCACAAAAGAAGAGTGGAAGTGACCATAAGCTTGTACTGTGTGGTGCTTTACATGCTGCAGGAGTATGGGCCAGAGAACTATTAGGAGGCCCTTCCAGCGCCAATGAGGTCCTGCTTGACTACAAGGGCCATGTCTACACTTGTAAATTGAGGTCGACTTTAGCTAAGTAGTAAGTAGCTTTAGCTAAGTAGTAACTTTAGTAACTTTAGCTAAGTTGACTTAACTTAGTAACTAAGTTAAGTCGACTTAGTGAGTCTACACCTAAATTTTAAGTCGACTTGGGGGGGACCTTACAAAGTCGACCTAGAGCGTCAACACTGGATGCCTAGGTCGACTTCTAGGGACTAGGGGGACCTTGGGCAGGTCCATGGTGGCAGGGGGGGCACCCCTTGCCCAGTGCCAGGGAGCTCAGCCTTTGCCCCATTGTACCTGGGTACAATGGGGCAAAGGGGGACAGGGAGCCTGGCAGGGCATAGGGGCAGGGTGGGCAGGGCTCTGCCTTTCCCTTTGGGGGGGCATGCCAGGATCCCCCTGTGCCCTCCCCCCCCAGCAGGGAGGGGAGTGGGGGAGTCCTGGAGAGCCCTAAGTCTACTCTTAGTCGACTTAGGGCTACTCCAGGTCTACACTGGCTTAAGTCGACTGTAGAAAGTCGACTTAAGCCTAAAGTTGAATTAAAAGTAGGTTTAATAAAGTGGACTTAATTTTCATTAAGTCGACTTAAGAAAAGTGTAGTGTAGATGCAGAGCTTAAAACGACTTAATTTCTAAGTGTAGACACACCCAAGAATACTAAATGTAAGGTTAAAACAAACCACACCTGATTGGCTGACCCAGATCCATGATCCCCTCAGAACCCCAAGATTTATATTTCCAGCTTGTGGTCCTACACAAGCAGGATTTGGGCAGCGTACTTTTCATTCTGGATCATGTTAAGTGGTGGATCATTCCTAGCCCTACACAAAAGGGGAGAAGAACTAAAGGGGCCTTCCCTTCTGGCCTCCACTGAACACTTACATAGGAGCCAGGCACGTTCATGTTTTTGATTCCCCTGGAGCACAAAGACAACTCTGGTTCTGCCTGTTTGGTAGCATCCAAAAGAGGCAGGGCAGTGAGGGAATCTGAAGGGATGGGACCATCTACACTGGTAATTGAAACTAAGCCACCAGAATAGGCACAAAACGTGCACTTTCTCAAAAGGGTGGGAGTCTCCAGATCCTCAGAGCTCCAGCATAGCTTCTGCACAATAGTACCACAGGCACACAGCACATGGCCCATGGCTTAGTGCCACAGGTTAGCCTCAATCAATCCTTGGGAATAATGGACATACAAGGCCCCACTCTAAAGCCCAAGTGCAAAATAAAGGGAAGACAGCTAGCAAAGAATCTCAGACCATGGCAGCACCCTCCTTTTTCCCAGATTATATGGGGAACAGGATTTTTTTCTCATAATGCTGACATATCTTTATCTGCTCTTGTGGGAAGTGGGGGAATCTGTGCCATGCAGCTGACATGAAACACTGGTGAGAAGAACCCCAATAGCTTATACGGAGGCAATTTGTTTGCACACGAGGTGGGTGAGATTACTTAATAACCTTCAAGTGTCTTGGTGGTACCTGTAAAGCCGGGCAAGGATTTTTAGTTTTCTACCCTTATCTCTGGGCACTGGTCTCTCATGGAACAATTGACTCCCAAGTCCTGCAGTGCAGTTTAGAGGCCAGGTTATTTCCTCACATCAGAGTAAAGCGGGGGTGGATCCACTGGAGCTGGTAGTTAACACCATTGTGAAACTGGTATACGGCCTGACTCAGGCCTTCTAAGTAATGTGTTTACAGAACAGTCAGGAATTAATCAGATTCCAACAGCTCTTTTTAAAATGAATGGGCTCAGAGGTCCTTTGTATGTCAGCAGATTTGGAGTTTGTCAGTGTCTTTTTCATAGCCCTTGATTTTTAATATAGATGCACATGCTGGAATCAGCTTTGAAAATAAGAGCATTGCCATAGTTTAAGGCTCTCCAGATTAAATGCCCTCACTAATGGTCTGTGTCTTATTGCGGCTTATTATTGACACAAGAAAGGCTTTAGGTAAACATAAGCAACGCAGAACGTAATGACTCACCCGCTAGCACGTCGCAGTCGCTGTCCATGCTATCATGTACACCTGCAAAGATATTGGCTAAGGTAGATTTCCCCACTCCATGCTCCCCAATCATTACCACCCGGTAATAGGTACTTCCAGACTCGGAGGAAATGACTGAATCGGAAGACTCCGATGACCAACTCCTTCGGTAATAATCTTCGGGGTTCATAGTGTATCTCTTGCGCACGTTGTACTCATGGGGGTCTTTGTGAACGGTCAGGTGCCTTCCATCGGCAGGGATGCTCCAGCGTTGGTGCTGCGCTTGCAGCACACTGCTGCTGCGACGCATGGTGACGTTATTCAGAGTCATGGTTTTTCCCTAGTGAAAACGGGAGAAGTGGCAAACATTATACACCAGGAATTTGAAATGGGCACCATTTTTCAATAAAATAGTTGACAAAGTGCATCCTGCTCATCTGCCAATACTAGAGCACCAACAATAGAAGAATTAGAACAGCTGTCTTTGTCCCATGTGCAGCTGCATAAAGGGACCTTTCCAATTAGCGAGTCTTCGTCATGGCTTTATGTCAGGTTGAAATCAGCATTACGTGCTAAGCCCTCTCTTTGTCTCCCCCTAGCGGTGTATATTAGGCACAGGCCTGCTTTGGAGATGGCATGGAGCTGCACTGCCCCAAATGGAGCACTAGGAGGGAGAACGCCTTTCATGGCAGCTCATTATATGGGGGAGCATTCCCACTGCCATGCCCTTTCAGAGAGAACATACTTCCTGCTGCTGGTCCCTGCCCATTCTAGGGTACTGTGCACCTCTGGGGTGTGCAGATGGAGAAATACAGAGACTGCAATTGTGCCTAGCAATGGGGTGAAGGTTCCTTGCACCCTCTCCTATCACGGCATACCACGTAAGGGCCAGTCTGCCCAGGCTTTGTTAAACAAGAAATCCTTCTTTGTCTGCAAAGCATCATGCTTAGTTTCAACTCAGAGTTGAATCTGTAAAGAGAGCAACAAACATACTCTGCACTTTTAGATCATTTCCACCAGAGGAAAAAGAACCACAACAACAAGTCTTGCTACAATGAACTTGAGTTTGCTCTCAGCTAGATCAGTGTTAAAAAAAAAAGAGCAACTCCATTACACATAATGGAATTAACCGGATATCAAACTGGAGTAAGAGAGAACAGAATGAGGTCGGATGGCAACCCAGAGCATTTAATTTCCTCCCACTCTGTAACTTTCCTATCTTCAAAGCGTCTGACGAAGTGGGATTTTCTCCCACGAAAGGTCATGCGATAAATAAATCTGTTAGTCTTTAAAAGTGCCCCAGGACTCTGTTGTCTTTCTACAATAGACTAACACGGCTACCCCTTTGGAATTTGCCCACCAACTAGGTGAGATATCACTGGGAGAAAATAGCTCATACATTTACTGTCTTTAAATCAACAAATTAAGTTGGCTGAGGAGCAGCTAGTCAGGTTAGCTCCTCTTGTCTAAACATGGCTTTTAATTACATTTGGCTTTTGAATACATTTTGCCTTGGTTGGAGGCAGAATGTTGTGATGTCATTCCTAGTGGACTGCAGCTACCATTTTTAGGAAAGTTACTTTGATGCTCTCCAGCTCCCAAGGTGACTGTTATTTATACATTTTACTTTTTTAGACTTAAGTCTTATGTCTCTCAATTCCCTTCTGAAGAGAGCTATTAAAACTTTCAGGGCCGTTTTCAAACTTTATTACTCTTTTATGTTTGCAGAAAGTGAAGCAGTTTATCAAATCAGCAATTATTTTTTCTAACTCAGGCAGCCCTTGAAAACTTATTAGAGCAGGTACAGAGCAAGTCATAAAAGAAATGTGATGAAAAACAGCAAACTGTATTTGTAATTTGAATACCAACCTTTACCAAGCATATCTTTTCTACAATTTATGACCTATGCCATTTTCTGGTTGTAACTGCAGCAAATTTGTTGCAGCAAATTTCATCTGTATTCCTTACAGTCGCACAGACTTTTTCCAACAAGAAATATATTTAGCAGGAGACTAAACGAACAGTGCTCCACAAACAAAATTAAATATTTTAATTTTCAAGCATCTATTTTGCTGTCATTTCCTTGTCAAAAAGACAGAATGAAAAATGTTAACTTTGATTCTGTTAAATTATAAACAGTCTACATTGTTAGAAGTGCTTCTTTAAGGGATTTCCACACTATAATATACTAAACAAAACAATGTCTTATAACTTACTATAGAGCATTCAATTCCAAATTCAAACTGTATTTCACATTACGCATTTCATTTATCTACTTACTTCTATAATTTCTCCTCACTAGAGTTATACATTCAAATTAATGCTTTTCAGCTAGAGTAATACAGTCAAACTAATGCTAGCTGAAAAGCATTGGTGTGAATGTATGACTCTAGTGAGGAGAAATTACAGAAGTAAGTAGCAGACCTTACTTTTTACAGCATACCTTACTTTTTACAGTGTCTTCCGCCACACTCAGCTTCTTGCACTTAAGGTCTATTTCTCACAGTGGAACTGGTCTGCTGGAGTAAATCCTCCCCTGTTCTGTGGCTGCCTCTCTAATTCTTTCTCAGCAAACCTGGTTTATATTAAGCCCATCTGATCAGAGACAGGGCTTTTCCGTGACGTCGTTGGCCTGTTCACACAAGAGCCAGCCCCCAGCTGGGCAGAAGAGGCATGCAGAAGAGCAAAAACTTACAGACAGTAACACTAACACAATCACTTATTTGCAGTCACATAATTTTTTTCATTAATATTGCCAGTAAATCTTTTGCCTTCTTTACAGGGTAAAGCAGGAAAGTGGAAAAATACAATAAATTCTCATTTCATCACAAGTCTCTTTCAGCTCTGCACTCAACTGCTGTTGAAGTCAATGGTGATTAAAGAATTACTTATGATTTTCTAATGTCCCAAATGCAAACAATACAATACAATACAAACAATTTATATTATCTAACTATAAAATGGAAGGGACTCCATGCTGGAAAAAGTCATCTCCTGAATATAATCATTGAGCAGTAATTTGTAAATATCTGAAAATTAAGGATTTTGTCCTATTTTTTAATAGAAGAATGACAAATACAAAAGATCCCATTTTTCACTTTCTTTAAAATCTACAAGTCACTGAACACAATGTTCTAAGCCTCACTACATGCTTTTTGGAGACAGAATCTTATTTACTACAGTGTTACTCCAGTTTGATGCTAATGTAATTCCGCTAATATAAAGACATTACACTCGCATAAAATTGGAGTACACGATGTTGCCTAGTTTTAGAAAAGATGGAACCGTATTGTTCATGTTACAAAATAGGGACCTGATCTTTAAATCTTTACTTTCAAACCTTACTGACTGCAAGGAGTTTCGCCGGAGCGAGCACTGCATTTACAGACTCCTAGCCTGATATACTTTTATGGATAAATGGAAAATTTTTATTATTGATAAAGTATAGGGAGGTTCCCCCACCAACAGTTTATAGGAGCTCCGGACATTATAAAAAGTCATATAATGTTTTTTTACTAATAAAACACTGACTAAAGAAATCTGAACAAATGATATTAATCCTTTTCTGAATATGGCCCCAAATGTCATCTTTGTGGGCATGATTCAGTGCTGTAAATCAGGAACAACTCTGTTCCAGTTAATGACCTGGCAACGCTGACCACAGTGCGGAGAAAAGATGGAATTTACAGAACTCTTCAAGAGAAACACGTTGTTCATTTTGCCTTTGGGAGGGATCTTTTCCATGCCCATTCTCCAACATAGTAAAACAAGAATGTTCTACAAAATAACATTCTCCTGCAAAGTTAATGGAACTCCCTCAAATCTTGCAAGGGGAGAACTAAACAAGAAACAGAATATGCCCTTACTTTACCTGTCCATGTCTCAGAATGCAACACTGATGGCATGGCAAACACTGAGCTTCATCGAACGCTGAGTCCCAGCTAGCCCTCCTGTATGATTGAATCTCCCGTCAGGTCTGCGTTTGCAATATTAAATGTCATTGAGCCGCCTTTTAGTTTGGCTGCTGGATGTACAGAACTATTCTGAATACTGGACTGTACAGCACTGCAAAACCCTATCAAGCAGAGTGGACTATTCTCTTGTTGGAGGGACAGCTGCATGCCCCCGAGGCCGTTCTCAGATATGACTTTATGGGAAGGACATCTAGTTCTTTGGCTGGCTGTGCATTTGGCTGCACTTTTGATTTTTCAGGGGTTGTGGTACTACCCAGAGGTCATGCAGCTTGCCTGGGTTCCTGGACCACTCTCTTCTGCAGCTCATATTTATTTGGCTCCCTATAAAATGTGGTAGTTTGTAAACCTAAGTGTGAAAACAATCTTTCTCCACCACAGGAATGGAATGGTTTATGGCCAGACTGAGCTGGCAGAAGCTAATAAAGTTTCACTGGAAAACTGTAAGTAGATATACCAGTAATGCTGAATCTACCAAATAAAGCCAGAGTCAGGAAAGTGCTTAGATTTCATTAGGATTCCACTTCAAGCCACTCTCTTACCTAAATCCTTCCTAATATTCCAGAGATTTTTTAGGTAGAAGAAGAAAACACAGCTCTGTAGTGGACACACAGTATATCTCTTCCATAAAGCTGTCTGTAAGAATCACCCTGGCATGGTATGTGGTGCTGGTATTTGGGAAACTTGCACGCACATTTTTCCTTTTGTTCATTCTCTTAGGGAACTGCTTATCACTTTTTCTGATTTGACACTTAACCCCGTTCTTTCTCATTCTAGGCTAGATTCTGCCACTTCTACTCACATGGAGTAGAAGTTTACTTCTCAGCAAGCTCTCTGGCTACGTCAACACTTGCAAATTAAGTCGACTTAAGGAGGCTAAAGTCAACTTAAAGAAAGCTGCGTCCACACCTGGCTTTCATTAAGTCGACTTAACAACTACCAGTCTTTAGGTTGACTTAACAATAAAGTCTATTTGTTACGTCAACCTAGAGACCGTGTGGCCGCCCTGGGTCGACTTATTCTATAAGTTGACCAAGGGCACCCTGGGACCCTGCAGGTCCCGGTGAGAAGGGAGCTGCGGCTCCTTTCTCCCTGGGACCCACAGGTCCAAGCAAGAAGGGAGTGCAGGGCTTCTTTCTCCCCAGGACCATGTGTGGGTCCCAGCAAAAAGGGAGCGCGGGGCTCCCTTCTGCCGGGGATCTGCGGGAGTCCGGGCAAAAAGGGAGCGGCGCTCCCTGGACAGGGAATCCCCGCTGGTTCCCCGGTCAGCTGGAGCGCCAGGGCCAGCAATTGCCAGTGCTCCAGCTGACAGGGGATCCCCAGAGGGCTCTCTGTCAACTGGATCGCCAGTCAGCTGGAGCACTGGCAATTGCCAGCCCCAGTGCTCCAGCTGACAGAGGAACCACCAGGGATCCCCTGTCAGCTGGAGCGCCAGTGACTTCCTTCTTGCCCGGACCCACGGGGGTCCCAGCAAGAAGGGAGCCCCGGTTCCAACCTGCGGCTCCCTTCTGCTGGGAAGCTGTGGGTCACAGTGAGATAGGAGCCATGGCTCCCTTTTTGCCGGGACCCGCACGGGTCCCAGGGAGAGAGGAGACTGGCTTCTTCTCACCGGGACCCCCAGGAGCAAGCTTAAGTCGACTTAATTTACAAGTGTAGATGCACCCATATATAGCAGATATCTGCAAATTTGCTGGGCTCTATATATTTCCCCCATTACATTCTTCTGTTGTGGCTGGACATTAAGGGCAGGTGGATCTACACCCCACCAGTAATGTCTAATCTATCAGCTATATAGTGTAGAGTCTAAGTGTGACTGTGGCACAAGACAGTGTTGTACAACTGCTACCACAGGGTGAGCCCTGGTGGGACGCAGCATCTCCAGATAGGAAGTTGAAAGGATTCTGAAACTGGAAATGGTGGTAAAAGGAAAGGTTAAAGAGCTCGGGTCCAGGAGAGGGAGCCTGCTCGCCAAGTAGAGGTGCACTGTTTTAAGCCTGACGCAGAAAAGGAGGAGTTTATGGCACAATAGTTAAATGTCCATTGACTTTAATGGGAACAGAGCCAAGCTGACACTGAAATTTATGAAAATCCCATCCTACATTTCTAGTAAAAGGTTTAGTCATCCAGGTTTGCTGTTACTCAGAAAGACAGAATTTGGGGCTGCACTTCCTGTAATTTTCACTATTCAAGGGCTAGAAAATTAATAACTAGTCACCAAAACAAACATACCACCAAAGTCTCTGAACCATGCCACAGCAACATTTTACATTTTTCAAATGGATCAATCAAAGTGGGAGGTTTCCCTTAAATGCTAGAGGAGGAGAATTATAAAGAAGCACCATTTTTGTACTCTTGTACACAGAGATAGCATTCACGAGAAAAGGTAGCATTAGAGCATTCAGAAGATGAGATTGTAGCTAATAAGCAAGCCACTTGATTACATAGATTGTCATTAATATATCACTTGCAGATAATCTGGACTCTGACATCCCGAAATTCTGTTCCATGAGTGTGCACTGCAGAGCCATGAGAACTATGCATATCAGACACAAAGTATCTTCCCATTAATTCATTTGGCGGTCCCAATCACTGATGCTAAAACTGAGAAATAAATATTCCAGGGAATTAATGACGGTAGTTCAGTTCAAAACAAAACATATGTTTCTTAATAAGTTATTTTCAAATTTAGTTTCTCAAAAGGAAAGAGAGAGATTAACTTTTTGAGGTTAGCTCAGCAAAGGTAAACACAAGGATATGGAAAAATAATTTCCTTTGAGTCAAATCCTACAAAGCTGAGTTTTCTATTGGTTCCCAAAAACAATCCAGTGAGGAGTAGAAATGCAAGAAATATGGAGAAGAAATAAAAACCAAAGGTGATGATCAAGGGTGATGGTAAAAAAGAACCAATGATGAACATTGAAGACAAAATACAAAATGTTATTGTTTCTTAGAACACACAAAGAAGGTACTACCATGGCCAGTGGCTCTGAATAATATTCATGAATTTGTATACAGTGTTGTTTTAGCCCTTTGGGTTCCAGGATATTAGAGAGAGAAGATGGAGGTAGTGTCTTTTATTGAACCAAGTGCTGTTAATGAGAGTGACACAGAGCTCTTCTTCAGGGCTGGGAAACTTAACTCAGACTTATCATGTCACTGATAAATACGAAGTGGAACAGATAGTTCAGCATAAGAAATTAATACACCATTATGGCACCATGGAAGGTGAAGTGGCCCATTAATGCCCTTCCAGTCACAGAGAGGAAAGGAAAGGTCGGGGAGAAGTAGATCAGATCAGGGTGGTTGTTAGTGGGTTACAGATTATCATAATAAAAGATGAATCCAATGTCTCTGTTCAATCCAGTAATTTTAGTATCTAGCAAAGTTATGAATTTAAGCTCCCAGGCTCGTCTTTTGAAAGCATTGTGCAGGTTTCCTTTGAGAATGAGGACTGATAGGTCAGATCTAAGGTGATGGCTCTGTGAAAAGTGTTCACCCTCAGGTGATGTGGTATTTTTGTCTTTTATCATTTTCCCATGTAAGTTCATTTGAGACTGTAGTTTATTGTCTGGTTTCACCACAGAGTTGCTATTGGTGCATTCATAACTGTCAAGGGAACAAGAAAATTTTGTATGACACAAATAAGTGTCTTTTGGTACTGGAATCAATGCAAAAAAGAGAGAGTATGCTAATAAAAGGAGGACTGAGGTGAGGAAAAATATCATTCAAATATAGATAATTAAGAGCTAAAATAATCCTCAGCTATATGTTTTATCCATGTGGGCTTCCTGAAGCTGTTCCTTTGTACTGTCTTAAATTTCATACTGAAATCAGGCTGATGAGTTGTGGTCTCATTTTCAGTCAGAAAATCTTAAGTAACATTATAATATTAAAACATAAGCTCTTTATGAATGTCTTCTATATTAATCTGAGTCTTAATAATATATGTGTGTTTTTTTATTCAGAACTGCAGGAGATAACTTCAGAAAAAAATATACTTTCTTTCTGTCTAGCTATAATTTCCTCTCCTTCTTTGTGACTTACATGATCTTTGTACCAAGTGTAACATACTAAAAATGTCAAACTACCTGCTGAAAGTTCACACATAAGAAGCCAATGGGTATAATTAAAATTGTTACGTCTCATGAGAATACAGAAAAAGCTTTCGGCTTCCAAACCATGACCCAAATTTACACCAGGAATGTTTCAAAATAATAACCAGAGATTTAACTTTTAGGGCCACAGTCCCCATGCTAGTGGGTAAACCATGGTGTTTCAACTGTGGCTTCTTGTGAGGTTTTTAATATCATGGAACAATAGGGTTGGAAGGGACCTCACGAGGTCATCTAGTCCAACCCCCTGCTGAAAAGCAGGACCACTCCCACTAAATCACCCCAGCTGGGGTTTTGTCTAAATAATATCCTTTATTCTCCAGTGAGCCTTCCTCCAACCATTATGTGTCCTTGTCAATTTTCATTGCCATTTTCCTAAAGCCACAGTTTACAGATACATGTTCATTGTACAGTATCCATCCCTCTCCTTGTATTTACCCACATGATAAACTTATCTGAAAAACAAGCAAACAGCTCTTCCTCATACAAATACTGCTGTGCTTCACACACATATAAGGAGTTTGGGTCTGCAACCCATATCAACAGAAGATTGAAAAATTCCTCTTGGTGCTATCATAAACAATGTCTTGAGCCCATTACCTGGAACGGTTAGAGGAATCCTTGCCATGTAGCTTTGAGGTGATTTTACAGCATATTAAACATTAAAATGTTCATTAACTGATGCTCAGTGAAAAATTGTAACGGTCACCCTACATTTTCTTAAACCAGTACCATGTTCCTCTCACGGTCGTGCATTTTGCAAGTGTCTGCTGTAGATTCCTTGAATCTTGGATTGTGTTTTCCTTTGTCCTGTATAGTGCTGTACACAATGTCAGGGGTCTGAAAATAATGTTATTGGCTGATTGAGCTCCATTGTCAATTGAACAGCACTGATTTACTCCAGCAGAGAATTCGGTCCATAGCTTTAAGTCCATACTGCCAATGACATTGTCTTGATTTGGACAACTAGTTAAGTTCAGCCAACACATGGAGTTTGATTTAGCTGGTCAAGTCTTAGACCAGCTAAAATCAAGTTAAAAATGTGTTACCCCGCATCTACACTAGAAGAAAAATTGGATTTAAATCCAGCATAGCTACATCTAATAGCTAAACCAAACCAAAACTCACCCACTTTTCCTAGTCAAGACAAAGCTAGAATTATAATATGCCGTGTGATCTACCCCATATGCTAGGTAAGTGGTTTCCTTTAATTGTTGTGGACAATTTGCAGAATAGTTAATTTCTATAACAAATCTACAGCTAAAGAGCATTTGTATCTAGAGAGGCAAACACTTATTTCTCTCACAGTTTACAATGTACTCTAATAACCTTCACTAGCTGCATGTTTGCCTCTCTCTAGTGGAGCTGACACACAATGTAGTGGTGCATCCCATGGTTGCCTATTAATTCATGGCTTTGTTTTGATTATCTGGCTCCCAGTCTTGTACTTTTACGAGCAGACTGCATTGACTATTCAGCACCAGAACTTATGCTTTAAGCCTTGGATCATATGAGACAGTGGATTTCAAACTCTTTTTTGGGGGGACCTAGTTGAAAAACAAATCATTTATGCTCCTGATGCAACATTTGCCGATCCTATGCCAGCCCCTCCTCCCCAACCCCTCAGCCATGCCAGTGGCCCCCTCCACTGAAAAAAATGGCAACCACCTGAAAATTCAGCCATGGCCACACCTGGAGGCAGGAGAGGGGATCCCCAGGAACACTGCCAGAAGTCCAAAGCAGCTTCTTTCCATGGCATCCCTGATCCCACCCCCCCACCCCAGCCCCTGCTGAAAGGATCCACTCTGGGTGGCTTCTTTCGGCTGGGCTTCGGGGGGGGAGGGGGGGTCTCCTCTCTGCAGCATGATGGGGGGTGCTCCAGGCACAACACGGAAGGAAGCTGCCAGAGTGGCTCCGTGCCTGGGGATGGATCTCCAGGCACACCATGGAGAGGGGCTGCTCCAGGCAGCTTCTTTCCAGGGACCTATGATCCCCTGCCTAGCAATGCCCCTGACCACCAATGCTTCCTTCTCCCCTGTTGGGAGTGGTAGCAGAGGGAGGAGATTTAAAGGGATGCTGGCTACCCTGTGCATCTTTGAGTTTTTTGCAGCGGCTGTTGCAGAGGCAGCAGGGGGCACCATGACCCAGTACCTGAGGGTCTTCGAATCAGTACTCGGTTGTGATCTGTGGTTTGAAAACCAGTGATATGAGATACCTTTTAGCAAATGTTGTGTATCCTTGGGGTTAATTTATATATTAGTGCTTGGAGGATAACAAGAGTTTCAGGGTACTGGCTATGCCTGCTAGCGTGTGAGCTAATTCCCATGCTACACAACCATTCATGATATGGCCCGAAAAATCCCACTTTGAAAAATCTTATTTTTGAAAAGTACAATGTGTTAGCCTGGTTCTATATTAATAGATGCAAGTCAGCACTTCAGGCCATGTGCCAAGGAAAACACGGAGAGCGACCTTAAATAAAATGCAGGCAAGGTCTATGTGATTATAACACTGTATACAGTCTATGCAGAAATCCAGGCATCTTCTTTCCCGTACAAGGGGTGGTCACAGCCAGTACTTTTTACAGGGGACATGGTTAATAGGAATGCCAATAGCAACAATACTGTTGGCATTACTCCCTCTTTGTATCACCAAATGGGCAGCTGCCAGAAAAAAGTGGCATGGAGGAGAAACGTTAGAGCAACCCACACACATAGAGGTTTTGGGACCCCTTTCACTCACCACTCTTCTGTCTTTTCCTTTCTCTCTTCTTTCACAAAAAAAACCTACTGATTTTGAAAACAGACAATGAAAAAGTACAAAGGGGTTGTACATAACAAAAATATTACCATTAAAACAACACGGTCGTGCAACGGATGCTTATGATACCTTATTAATGCACAAGAGATCTGACACATCAACCACAGGGATGTGTGAGAAAGTGCGTGGTATAGCTCTTACAGGGAGTGAAATGCAAGGGGTTAAGGAAGTTTCCCCACTAACCATGTTGTCTTCTACATAGTAACTAATGAATTAGCTGGAGGAGCAGAGCAAGGTACCCTACTGGGTAAAGTTTCTCCACTGACCCTTTTCCACCTGTGGGGCTTAACATATTTCACATTAATGAGAGAAACTGTTTTTGTGAAGCTGGTACTGAGCACCTTACAGGATCAGGACCAGACAGAGGGACATTTATAGTGAGAGAAGAAAAAGTCTTTCATCAGTTGCTCAAGCACTGTGTTTACTTGGGAAACGTGCATTTCTAAATGTAAGCTCGTGTGAATGGTGCATAAAGTTCATAGGTGAAAAAGCTGCCCTGAAAGACCAAGTCTGGAGAAATGGGCAAGAGAAAGTCTCAGATTCTTGGCACTGTTGAAGCAGTGACATGTCCTGTTTCTAGAACTCCTTTGTGCTTCCAGCAGTTCAAGGAATGACCTGGGGGTGGACCTCGAAACAAAGAGAAAAATGATAATCCAATGTCAGAAGCACACAGAGCATAATTTTTGAATGACATATAATGGATCTGACTTCTGAGTCACTGTAAAACTCGATTGTACGTAGTTTTCACCTTGCTTATTCAAACACTTCCTGGCCTGTAGCATTCAAGGACAGATAGATACATAAAATATATTGTATAGCAAAGTGAAAATACCTTTTAATGAGTTTTAAATAACACTGTCATATAAACTAAGGCCCAGTGTGCTGCAAACACACAAAAGAAGATGGTAAACATCATGCTGAACAAATAGGAAAATTACAGAGCAAAACATAATGTAGCCATATCCCATTACACAAGGAATGAAAAATATACTGATTGCCTCATTACAAGCACCACCTCTGTTTGACTTCTGACCTAAAACTACCTGTAATAAGTGATCACATCACCCCTGCTAGGCAGTATGGGGCTGCTTCCAGAAGCTCCTTGGCACTTATTGGACAAGCTTATAGAATTGCACAGCAGAAAATTGTGCCATATTCTGTCCTCAGAGCTCTGAATATTGTCTAAATATCTTCTAAACTAAAGGCCTGATTCTTGTTTCACACTGGTGTAAATAATCAGTAACTCTTGAAGTCAACAAAAAAACAAGCCTAAGTGAGAAAAAACTAATTTCCAGAGTGGTTACCAGGCTGACAGCCGCCACTTTTCTTTATGTATAGCTCATCGGTACATTGACCACCTTATAACACAGGGCTCCATGATACCAAGCTCTTGGAAATATGCAGATAAATAATCAAATTCACAGTATGTGAGCAAAATTCAGTCTGCATGAGCAAATCAGGTATTAACTTTGGCACCAGCGACCATGTATGTGTACACATATCTACTAGAGTATTTCAGTGTTTGCATGGTTAATTTAGGCATATAGAAATGTACGCAAGCAACTACATGTGCCTAACTTTGACAGTCTGACCCGAGAGGTATAAAGTTCACTTTCTGTTGGCATTGTTCAAAGATCTAAGGGTATGTCTACACTAGAAAAAGTTAAGTCAACTTTGTTAAGTGGACTTAATAAGGTCGACTTTAAGTCAACTTAACAAAGTGGACTAAGTCGACAAAGTTAAGTCGACTTAGTCCTCTTTGTTAAGTCAACTTAACTAGTCTTATGTAGACTTAATAAAGTTGACTTAAGAGTTATTCCCCATCCACACTGTCCTTAAGTCGACTTAAGGAGTCGACTTAAGGCTTAAGTCGACCTAATGCGTGGTTCTTATTAAGTCAACTTAAGCTTTCATAAGTCAACTTAAGAAATTTCTTAAGTTGACTTAATGAAAGTCAGGTGTAGACATGGAGTAATTTAGGTCGACTTAAGGGTCCTTAAGTTGACCTAAATTGCTAGTGTTGACATACCCTAAGACTCTTACAAGCAGATTTACTGATCTGAAGAGTGCCTGTGCTGAACCAAATGGTTGTAATAAATTCCTGACTGAAATACTATCCCTCTTGTTCAGTAGAAGTCCATTAAGTGCTGTCCTCCTAGTGGAAAGCAGAGGTCTCTTGCCTTCACTTTTGCGTCCAGGTGTCTGCTAGTAATTCTACACAAGGCACTATCTGGGTGGATCATACTCGGAATGTATTTTCTCTGTGTGTAGGGGAAGATGGGAGGGGTCAGTAGGAGAACATCCTGGCAAAGATGGGAATTGGGACAGGCGAAGGGATAGGAGTAAGTTAGTTCTTTGCCCACAGAAATACAGGGACTGACTTTTGAGGGAGAGGCTCTGTACGACCTGAGGATTTCTCTTCATGGGGGAATCCCTGAATTTAACTGGCTTTCTGCCTGTGTTATCCTGCAGCAGCACAAGTCCAGCCTATGATTCAGCCCCTTTTCTTTACTGGTTGTAAAGAACTTATCTATTTTTTTACCTTAATGTTGGCATTGCTGAATTAATATTTTAAAATATAGATTCAAAACAGTACAGAAAAGCTGCCGATTGATTTCCCCACTATTTTCTTGTAGCTTTCTACTGAGAACACTTTTCATTGTGGAAGAAAGCCCAGAGCCCTGAAACACTTTTGGAAAGTGCTTTTGGAAAAAGTAGATCTAAAGAGTCATGTTCTGAATAGGCGGAAAGGAGGGAAGGGTATGTGTTACTAAGGCATTACTCCACATGTCAGCTGTTTGATACACTCTGCTTTGAGCATTACTTCTCTCTCACACCAGGAATGCACCAGTAATTATTCATGTACACTGTGGCACTTCTTAAAAACCCCTGATTAAAGAACTGCAGCCAGAATCCAGAATCTCAGAATCCTAAAATTATGCATCAAGAGAAGGAAAATGCTATTTTCATAAACAAAGCAAACTTTCAAAACTGAAAAATAAATGGCCATTGATTCTAAAGGCAAGAAAGCAAGATACAGTGCACCGTACAGTCAAAATCCCATGTATTATGTATTAGCTGCTAATTCCATTAGAAACAAGGAGGTTCCTAAATCCCCAGGTTTACTTTTCAGCCAGAGTAATACTGTGGCGCTTGCATCACTGGTTTAGTGCCTTTCCTTGAGGCACTTGGAGTGAATACACTTCATTGCAAGTGAGGCAGCAAGAATCAAATGCTTTCTTTATCTACCAAATCGTTCCAATTTAAATGCATGAATTTTACTTACCATCTGTCACCGGCAACAAGCTAATTTAGCATAAGAATACATATATAAATTCTTGCATCAGTTCAATAGAACAACTTGGGGTGCTATCACATTGCCAGTTATTTGAAAAAAAATGTTTTGCAGTGAGGTGCTGGAATCACTGAGTTCAAAACTTAACTGGAAAACATTTGGTATGGCCATGAAATGTGTCTGTTTAAAGGTTCAGGCAAACCCATGACCTGTGCATCAGACACAGGATGTGGGTCAGGCTTGAGATCAGAATGGAGCCATTTCAGATTGTGAGATCTGGTGCCCGTCACACTGTTTTATCCTTATAGCCATGTGGCTTCATGCACTAACAAGCATCACAGAGCTTGGTCAAAGCTTTTATTAAACACAGTAAGTCTGAAACATCTTAGTGACATAAATAACCACTGTTAATACCTTGTGTTACCCAACTGTTGAACTAGGTTAAGATATTGCTCAGCTTAGCTAGGTATGTCGTCCCACTATATAAATAGCTTGTGTTCATGTTTACGTAGGCCGAAGGATTACTGCAGAAGCTAAATTCCAAAGGGGTAGCCGTGTTAGTCTATTGTAGAAAGACAACAGAGTCTTGTGGCACTTTTAAAGACTAACAGATTAATTAACAATTAATTAATTAACAATCTGTTAGTCTTTAAAAGTGCCACAAGACTCTGTTGCAGAAGCTAGTGTAGCGACAGAAAAGATATTGATGGACTATCCCAAGAAAATAAAAAAGTCTAACTCTCTTATTAATGATTAAAAATAGAGCCCAGTAACAAGACCAAACCTGTAAGTGCCATTAAAATCAGGATGTTTATCAACCACAATGGTTCAAATTATTGTAGAATTTGCAGAATTCCCTATTTTAAGTATATGAAATGCCACATATACTGTGGGCAAGGTAAATACCTCTGTGTAGTAAATACTAAGGATTGAATTATGGCTGATAGTGAAGAGGCACACTGGAGACTTGGAAGGTGAGGGTTTTGCTCCTTGCTGTTGCTCTCTCTCTCTCTCTCAAGGTCTTCCCTGAGGTATTTAAGTGCTTGATTTTCAGTACTTCTGTGCTGTCTCTGTCAGCCACTCTGGGCAAATCATTAACATCTCTAGGTAGGGCCAGCCCAAGGGGTTTTGACACCCTAGGCGAACTATGATTTTGGCACCCTCTCCTCCACATGTTATAAGAGATGACATATGTACAAAATTCTCTTCCATCTAATTTGGTGCCCCTTAAAGCCTGGTGCCCTTGACAACCGCCTAGTTCACCTATATGGTTGGTCCAGCCCTGTCTCTAGGCCTCCGCTTGTGAAGCAAACCTGCATCACAAGGTCTGTCTACACTACAACGTAAGCCCAGGGTTCGTGCCACTCAAGTCAGCAGACCCTGTGTTTACGAACCCAGAGCTTGAACATCTACACTGATTGCTCAATCAATGTCAAAAATATTTTAACTGAGGCCTGAATCCAGGGCTCCAGTGTCCATACTGCACTGCACAGACCCAAACCCAAATCACCATACCTCAGACTTCCTAGTGCCCACCCAGAATAGGGTGGGAAAATTGGCTGTCCACACCCCACATTACAGGAAGCTTGAACAACTCCCCCACACATCCAGCCAATCCATCATTTTGGTCTGAGCTCTTGCAGCAACCAGGAGCAGTTATCATTTCAAGAATTTCTCTTGCTTGGGCTTTTGGTCCTATTCCAGGAAGTGGGCAGAGCTTCCATGAGATACTTCTGGGCAGTTCAGTGGCATTTTCTGACCCACCTAACGCACCCAACAGCTAATGGCAGAGCAAAGGGAGGAGAATACAAGTATGACAGACCTGAACTGGCTGGTGCTGCACATGATACTCGGAACTGCCACTTATGTTCCCCATATAGACTAGCGTTTGCTGATACATGTAGTCATTTCTGGTACCCTTACTAAAGTCAATTGTTTTGCTTGCCTCGCACCAGAGATTTAGCAAAATCTGGCTGTACTTCTGCAACCAGAATGTGGTAACCTTGGTAAAGGTCTTCTTCTGGTAGGTATCCATTGCAAATGCTGAACATTCTCCTAAGGTCTGTTTGCAGCTTGGCCATCAGAATAAAATGAAAAGGTTAAAAACCAAGCTTCTGTACTAGAATAAAGAAGGGTGAACCCAATTCCTTGCAGTCAATTGGGAATTCCTTGGAAAGCAAGGACAAAGGTAATCAGTCCATAGCATTGTGAGATTCTGTTAGACTCCAGAGACCCAAGTCTGGCAGAGACTATGTCTACACTGCAAAAAGAGAGAGCTCGAACCCTGGGTTTTGCGTTGACTCGGGCTTGAGCTCTTCATCCTAATGAGGATCTAGAACCATGGTTGGAGCCAATGTTCAAGAAATTTGAGTGTAGACAGAAGGAGGGTTAGGGCTTGAGCCTGAATCTACCTGCGCCTACTCTTCAGTGTAGACATACAATGTCCTTGGAAGGGTTATTCAAAAGCACAACATGATACTTGGATGAAAGGTGGAACATACATGCAAAATATTACCCTTAGTTAGAGTAATAACTTGTGAGTGAGTATATGAGAGAGAACTTCCTCAGTGGCTACAGATCTGGAGATACAAAGAGCTGTGAAGATTTCTTAAAACAGTTATGAATCAGGTAACACATATCGTACAGTTCTGCTGTTGTGAATCAGAAAGCACAACCACACAAATGTAATTAAAAATGTAGCTTCTAGATACATTCAGGTAGTTACTTCCTCTGAGAGTAGTTAATGTGAGTCAGAATGCATATGAGTTTTAGGGCAATTTAAAAATACAAATGGCCAGAAATGATTCAACAACAAAAAAAGCGCTCTGCTTGTCAGGTGTGAAAGTTCATCATCTATGGCATTTGGTGAATTCATTAGTGGACTAACTGTAATGTATCAATGCATTTAACAGACTTAAATCCTTTCATTCAAATTTTCAAGGAAAAAATGTGGTGCTCAGGTGGGCCATTAACTAATTAGAATCCACGCCTGAAAAAACACACTTAAAAACCACATTTCCATCTCCTTTTTTCATAGAATCATAGGCTATGTCTACACTTGTAAATTTAAGTCGACTTTAGATAAGTTGACTTAACTAAGTCGACTTAAAGTCGACTTAGTTAAGTCGACTTAGCATGTCCACACTTAAATTTAAAGTCAATTTAGGGGGGAACTTACAAAGTCGACTTAGAGCATCCACACTGGACGCCTAGGTCGACTTCTAGGGGCTAGGGGGACCTTGGGCAGGTCCACGGTGGCAGGGGGGCACCCCTTGTGTACAATGGGGAAAAGGGGGACAGGGACCCTGGCAGGGCATAGTGGCAGGGTATGACGCTGTCTGGATTTAGGGAACCATTTATGATATTATTTTCTATTAATATCTCATAAATGCTATAATCCATAGGAACTATGTCATGTTTGGTATCAATACAAAGGTAGTAATTTGCTGGGAATGATTATATAGTTTATGTCTAGGAATTCTATTTCGATTAGAAGTTAGGAATATGGTTGTTATATCTATACTTTAACTAGTGTGATTCTGGGGAAACAGACAGGATGTACAGGTCTACAACCATTGTCTCCTTAATGTTAAGGAAGCTCCCAGGTACAATGGGCCCAGGGAGAAACCTGATGAGCCATTAAGGAGACAATGGTTGTAGACATCCTGTCTGGGGTGTTTCCCCAGAATCACACATTGACCTAGCACCTGACAGTGTGGACGCAGGCAGTCGACTTAAGTTTCTAGTGTAGACTCTCTAAGTTGACTTAACAGAGTCGACACAGCTTTTCCAGTGTAGACATACCCATATATAGCAGATAACAACAATGGACTACATTGAGGTATATAACCAAAGTGCTTCCAACTCAACCCCAGTGAGAGCTCTGAGGAACAATGTACTTCCCAGAATTCCCAGGTCACACAGTCACACCACCTTTCAGAGGATGCAGTGTGGGATCTAATACATGGCCAAACAATTCCACTAAAACAGTAGCCCAGTTTTCAAGGACTCAGTGACTATGTTACCAAAAGAGTCGACAGTTAGACACGGTATATACCAAACTACTGAGAAAGAGCACTGTGACTAAGACATGATTTCTTAACGAAATCAGAAAGGCAGCAAATAAATGTATTGGAATCCAGACTGACAGCAAGAGGGAACTAATACTCTAGGAAATCATGGGGAAAGCAGTGGTTGATCACTGAAAAATAGAAAAGGAGTTGGGGGGCAGGGCAGAGTAGAGTGATCAGAAAAATCTCTCAGCTACCATAACATTTCCCTCTATTGCTCTACTTGCATATGTCCCAAAGGAATTTAGTTAATCCACAGAGATGATCTAGTTGTCAAAAATACCATAGGGAATGCTTCTATTTCTATTAGGTATCAATCCACTTTTTAAATGATTGCTGGTCTTGAAAGAAGAGCCCTGCAAATCTATGGATATCCACTTTACACCCACAGACCATGTTTGCAGATTAGATGTGGATACAAATGTTTGTATCTACTCAACGCCATCTTGAATTTAAGAGGGGTAAGGTTTGGCTTGAGCAGTGGAATCTATGGTGGTAGAAAGAATGGGCGGGAACTTGCAGTACACTGAGCAGACCCATCAGGCGCTACAGCAGCTGTCTGGCAAAGAAATAGAAATCCCAAAAAAGCAGAAGTCCTTGACATTAATCAATTCATATAGTTTACAGTGTAAACATTTCAGCACATTTGTAATTGAAAAGGGGCCTTTTATACAAAAGCAACATAGGAAAAAATATTCTGGTCTTTTCAAACTCTCTTTTCTTTATGTATTTGTCTGAAAGCCTACCATGATCTTAGCTTGAATACTATTAAAACTAACCATGGGTATTTCAAGTATTTCACAAGACAACAGCTGATTGAAACCAGATATTTACTACAGTATCCCAGGCTATATAAACAGTGAAAATATGCTTAACGGTTCATCTACAATGTGATTCCCTAGCCATAGTATTTCATCCCATCAGAAAAAGGTATGCAATATACTGGGTATTCATCTGGTAACATTAACAGAGCAGTAGAAACTACAAGAAAGAATTTAATGCAATTTCTAAGCCCTAGATGGTTGTTGCTAGCAGGGTTAGTATGGACAGAATTCTAGTAACACTGAATTGCAGTGGCTATGAACGTCCAATAACCTGCCACTTGCTATATATTCGGGAAGAGAGAAGGTGACAAGGTAGTACCGTGTATGTATCATACCAACTTCTGTTGGTGAAAGAGACAAGCAGTTAACCTACACAGAGCTCATCTCCAGGTCTGGGGAAGGTACATCTACAAGAACACTGCAAACATGTATTTGAGATCTCAGCCTTTGTTCTTCATCGTCTCCAGCTGCATTATCCCCTTCCTGTGTAGTTATCTTCGCCAGTCACTGAGTTTTTTTGCATAGTCTATTTTTCATAGAAAGAAGGTATGACGAAGTGGAGAAATTCTTAATGTTTGCTCTGAATACTGTGTGTATGTGCCTCAGTTTCCCCTGTGTGTTACTCATGTATTTTGGTGTTGGGACTAGGGTGTGTGATCATTGCAGAGATCATGAGAGACTGAATGGTCCTTTCTCCAACCACACGCACAGAAACAATAGCCAAGACACCTATGCCTTGGGTCAATGGTTGCAGCAGGCTAGGACAGATGAAACAAGGAGAGGTGCCAAGGAAAGCAACAAAGACCTGGGGAGGAGCAAGGGAGCAGTTTGGGGATAACTGGCTGGAAGGATCCATCGTCTGTGAAGGATCACATGGAGGAGAGCCCAAGAATGGGGCTCTGCAGTTTCCCAGTTGATTGTTAGCAGATGAATCAAACATTTAGAGCAATGAAGTCTTTCTAGATCATGACCCTGGGAATTAATAAACCCTTCTGATCCCCATGCTGGCTATGAATCATTTTGACTGCAAGGTGCGGAGCATGGCCTCTTTGGGAGTGTGTGACGGGGCAGCCCCGCCCCGCACTGCAGGAACCCAGCAGACCCTGTGGGTGGATAAGGCCCCATCCCTTAAGCCCTGCTGGGCATGCTCAGCCTGCAGTTTCCCTATAAAAGGGAGCAGCTCAGTTCAGTCTGGGCTGACCAGCAAGAAGGAAGGACCTCTGCCAGCAGCTCCTGACTTTGAGGATCTCCCACCGCAAGCAGCAGGAGAGGGAACCCTCGAAAGGAGCCAGTTGGAGCAGACGTCCTGGGTCAGCCACCAGGAGCCTGATCCGCAGGCAACGGCTTCAGCCTTCGGATCCCACGGAGCAGCAGCTGACAGTGACTGGGGGAGTCGAGGAGCCCGGAGACGAGCCTAGGCCGAGGGACAATGACTGACCCGGGTAGGAAGTAGCCCAGGGGCCTGGGTTGTGGAGTCGGGGGGGGGGGTCGGCAGCGGGTCGACATGTTGCAGTCTGGATCCCTGCTGGCCTGATGCTGGACCCCCAGTGCCGATAGGGCCCTGGGCTGGGACTCGGTAGAGTGGGAGGGCCCGAGTACCCCTACCCAGGGTGACCTGTCCCGGAGGCAGTTGCCCCTATAACTGCCCTGCAAAGAGGGTGAGATATTGATTCTGTGGCCGCTAGGCCAGACGACCTGGAGCCCAGGAGGGGGGCTGGTAAGGTTGCAGATGCACCCTCCTGGTTTGCACCCCCCCCCCAGACTTTCCCCACTTGGGGGCACAATGGAGGGCGTGGCCCGCGACAGGGTGTATAAAAGCTCTCCAGCCATCCCACCCAGGAAGACTCACTGTAGGGGACTCTCAGAAGAGCAGGGGTGGTGAATGCCCTGAGGCCAGAGTCCGGAGATGGCTGCACTGATGTGAGGGGTCCTGAGGAGAGACCCACCCAGCTAAGATCATGACTGGCTTTGCTCCGTGTAGTTCCAGAGCAGCTTTCCTGTGGGACTCCATCACAGAGGGGTTCTTAAACTATGTAGGACAACTAGCAGCAATGCTGGAAGGGGAGATAGGAACGAAAAGTTTGGGAAATGGGGTGATCCACAGCATGATCTCTCGTTGATACAGGGAGTCACAGAAAGGAAAGTAATGAAGAAATAGAGTGACCCATGGGTCAGAGGCCAGAAGGGGTGAAAAGAAGAAAATATCTAATAAAAAAATACATAAACACACAAGCCACCTAGCCGTACCAATCTAGCTTACATTTTTGTGTGTCTAGAAGGGTATGCATACAAAATACAGAGGAAAAATAAATTTGCACATACTAAATAGGGGCCCAAGAAAAAAAAACCTGATAATTTGAGAGGAATTTTAGAATACAAATTGCTGTTCCGGTCTAGGCCAGCCTTGCCAATAAACTAAAAGTAAAGACACATGACTCATACTCATGTTGGATATAAATCTAAATGCATGATTTCACACCAAATCTCTGTATTCTTTAAAGCTTGGTCACCATTTCCGTCTATGAAAAATGGTTGCAAATACAGTGTATTCAAGCTGTTGGTTGATATATTATTCTGTCCTGGAGTATTTATTTCTCCTCTGCCAATGAGTCTCTCATTTTCTGACTTGTGATTAAATGATTCAGTCGGTTTCAAGTATCTTGAAGTCCGGGATCATTTGGATGACAAACAGTCTTACATCTGTTACTAACACACAGTCCTGATGACTTTACTTGGACTACGTGTATAAGGATTAGTAGTGTAAGGGTAGCAAGATACAGAACTATAAGAGAAAGAAACAAAACAGACATGCCAAAAAGTTAAAGTAAGTCATATAAAATGGAAACTAATAGAGACAAAACACAGTTTCAAATATGCACTTGTTTTTCCCAAAAGATGCTTCCAAATGGTTTCAACTGTGTCATCCAGGACCAACTCTATAATCATGCATGTGCACTTTTGAATGTGTTTGTAGATGCCTGTGTACTTGTGCAAAATAGGGTTTGACTATGCATTGGCATTAGTGTGCATGTGAGTAGGTGAATTCCAAAATGCATGCGTGCACTTCTGAAAATCACTTCGTTGGTGTTACCATTAAGAGCAACCAGAGGAAGCCATTTGTCCTGTATGGCTTTTTATTCTCTATTTGTATAGTGCCGAGTCAACAGGGTCCTGGCTAGATCTCCCAGACAGTATAGTAATACAATAATAAATAAGAAGAAATTTTATTGGTCCTACAGCCCTATGAGCTATGCAGCATGTTCTTAAACACCATCTACTGGCATATTGTCTATTAACTACTCACACAGGGTGCGTCTACATTGGCAATTTAGGTCGATTTAAGGAGGCTTAAGTCGACCTAAACAAAGCCACATCCACACTCAACTTTTATTAAGTTGACTTAAGGAAAGCTTAAATCGACTTAATAACACCTGGTTTTAGGTCGACTTAAGCCTTAAGTCGACTTAAAGCCAGTGTGGATGAGGATCAGCGCCTAAATTGACCTTATTAAGTCGACTTAAAATGGAATAAGTTGATTTAGGGTGTCCACACTGACTTAAGTCGACTTAAGTCTTAAATCAACCTAAAACGAGGGTGCTAGCACATAGCCAAGTTGGAATCTCATCTTTACAACAGACTCAGCTGAGTAGTGTTTGAGATAGTTTAGTCTCCCCAACGACAAGTACACTAGAGTGACCTCTCTCTGTCTCCCTGCCACCAAGCCTAGCCAACTATTTCTCTGTGAAGTCTCCTCCCTATAGGGTTTGTTTCCAGATGGTTTGTTCTCTGTCCCTCTGTTCTGTGATGATCTCCGTAGACTGTCTTCGGGTCTTGTGTCTGCAGACTCATAGATGACTCCTGTTCCTCTGTCCCTCTTGCATAGTCACCTTGTGTGTCCTAGGTCCTATTGCACCCCTCACAACTTCTTTAGTGCACTACTTCTGCTGTCTCTCTAAGGGCTGGATCCTCCTAAGAGTGCCCTGTTTCCAAGGCCAGTAAGTCTTTGGCTGACTTGATGTTCTCTAAGGCCTGCTTTTTCTGGTTATTGGCCATTTCCTCCTAGTGCTGTTCCCTTCCTGTAGCTGCAACAGATCTCCCCTAAGTCATCCCCTCCATATCTGCGCTGGACTGTTTGGGCAGCACAATGTGCTAGTTGGGCTAGATAGGCTAGTCCAATGTGTCAAAAATGTTATCAATGGGTCTAAACTAGAAACAACAGCCTTGAGTAATAGTGTCTCAGCTGTTTCCACAGCTGATTCCATGCTACCTTTACTCTCTGGATATGCTGGAGAGGAGATGTGGTGATCAAACTCTCATTCGTGTACAAATTCCTTGAAGTCTCCTGAGGCAAATTGGACTCTGTTGTCAAAGCATACCATGCCTGGAATGCCATTTCTCACAAAGTGGGCCTTCAGTTTACCAGAATTGATTTGCTTCTGGTGTCTAGTAGGACACTGACCTCCCAAAAGATTGAGCAGTAGTCCACTGTAATGAAGAGCACATTTTCCTTGAAGGTAAGGAATCCTGCTCCCACCTTTTTCCCATGGTTGGGGGGCACCCTATGAGGTAACAGAGCATTCTTCAGCAGATGGTTATCACATGACAAGCAGATGTCACTCATCTATCAAGGAGGATAGTTGTATATTCGTTCTCAGCCAGTAAACACACTCTCAAGCCCAACATTATTTGCAACAATGACTGTGGTTGGTTTGGAATCCTTAAGTCATCTTCTTCTTGTTCTGCAACCTGCATCTGTAGATTTTGCTGGGCGCCTGGCTGATCTAGAGCTGCCCTGAACTGGTGGTGGCCCCGAGTAACCTTACCCAACCCATGAGGCTTCATTAATACTGAGGTCATTTAGTCCCCCGAGCCCTGCGCCAACCAGAAACAGCAGCCTCAAAAGCCCCACACGAGCCAGAGCGGAGAAGCAGCCACTCGTTAGAGCAACAGCCCTGAGCTGCACACCACCCGGGCACCGATGAGAACAGAGGAGCAGCCCTCCCCTTCCCCCCAAGCTCTAAGCTGTCTGGAGTTGCTAAGCAGGGAGGCAATCTGCATGGCTGGCTCTTCCCAGGACAAGCCACTGGCAGCTTGCCTGTCCCTGCGGGGAGAGCTAGCCCTGAGCGGTTGGCTCTCCCTGGGATGAGCTGTGAGCGGCTTCCTGGGGAGAAGGGGGTCACCAGGGTTCTCCAGCCAGGGCTCCAGTAGGGAAGGAATCCCTCGTTGGGGCTCCAGCGGCGAGGGATTCCTCTGCCACCCTGGCTGGGGCTCCAAGGGTGAGGGAATCCCTGCCGCCTCAGTCGAGGCTCCAACGGGGGATTCCCTCCCGCTGGAGCCCCGGCTGGGAAGCCCTTCTCCCTGGGTCCCACGGCTTCCCGGCAAAAAGGGACCCATGGCTCCTCTTGCCAGGAAGCCTTGGTTCCTGGGAGAAGGGAGCAGGGTCTCCCCCAGGGACAAGGGAGCCATGGTGGCTCCCGTCTGCCAGGGAGCCATGCGGGGCTCCCTTGTCCCTCCACCCCAGGTCGACTTATGGAAGAAGTCGACTTAGGGCATCCACATTGGCTTAAGTTGATTTAAGAAGTCAACTTAAGCCTTAATTTGACCTAAAACTAGGTTTTATTAAGTCGACTTAAGCTTCCCTCAAGTGGACTTAAGGAACAGCGTGAGCCGGCTTAATAAAAGCCCAGCGTGGATGTGGAGTAAGTTAGGTCAACTTAAGCCTCCTTAAGTTGACCTACTTGTAAGTGTAGACGCACCCTCTCTGAGCATCACAACCAGTCACCCACTCCTGTCCCACCCCAAAACACTAGTAATCCGCATCTACTTGGATGATCCTTGACTGTGGGCCCTGAATATCAACGAATTCAGATTGAGACAAAAGGCTGTGAATTCCAAAGTGAAAGGTCCCCATTACAGAATTCCTTGCCAGCTGTGTCCTTTCTTTTAAATCGTGATATCTCTAGCTTGAGCACCTCCACGGATGACAACTGTGTCAGACTAGCACAGGGAAAGAGGTAATGTCTCAGGAAGTCAGGTATTAGGCCATTTGGGGCCTTTCTGGGATAAGGTTATTTTGAAGTCACTGAATCTGTGCGTTCTTATTAGAAAAGCCTGTCTCTATATATCTGGGTATGCTAAGGATAGCAATATGGGGTCAGAGTTAAAGTTGTTTGGGTGACTGAGAAACAGGAAGAAATTATGGTTGTTTGGGGGACTGAGTGACATGAAGAGATTAAGGCTGTTTGGAGAGCCTTATCTGACCATTGTGTACTAACTGAAATCTTACCTTGGATTTCCTAAATTTATCTTTTTCTTTTTAACCAACACATTCTTTTTAGGCATTTTCCAAAATGGTTAACCAGACCCAACAATTCTGGAGGAGTATTTAGGACTGCTTGTTCAGCAACTGGGCTGGATTTCTCCTATTTAGGGGTTCATTTGATTGCGCTGTCATTCTGTAACTGCAGGGACTATGCAGTGATACGTGGAAAGGTCACTTCATTTTTTGTCTTCTAAGGAGTATGTGGTTTATGCCCTTGTCCATTTGATGACTGATAAAATTGCTGGGAAGACCTGGAGTAAAAGCCTGCATTCTCTAAGGTCACAGAGGGCAACTGGGGAGTTTGAAACTTAGCAAGGTGGTGATTAGGTTCTCCAGCCCAACATAATGGGTGGGAGTCTGAGAAAACTGAGACCCTAGGAAACATTGCCACCATCAGTATAATTGAACAGTGTTAGTTCAGGACTTCCTGACTCATTCTTGCCCTTAGCCTTGGGCAGACAACTAACCCTATCTCCTAAACTCCCCAGTTTCTTGCGCTCAGTTACCCTTCCTGAAAATCAGCAACTGTTTGTAATTTTGTCTTTCCTCCTCTCCCATCACACCTGCAGATCCCAATAGCAGCACATTAGCTTGTCAAGCATAGATTGCAAGCACCTGTGAAGCACTCTGATACTTCTGAATGAAATCTAAACTGAATTGTGACAGAAACCACCAGTGTTTTTGAAACACCTAGAACCAGGATTTCTAATGCACTTAATGATGTCGATATAGACACACAGATGGTGTAGAGAAAATGTATATTAATTATTGTGCAGCTCACACTTCAGATTTGTTTTCCTCACAGGAATTTATATTTCCTGACATTTAAGTTTGCTGAAAGTGTGTGACTTACCAGCAGCATAGCATTTCAACGACTGCCGGCACCATTGCAGCTGTGGGAATTCTCTTTGTAATTCCCCCAGTTAGTTCTGGCATTGACAGAAAACAGATCACTTTGATTAATAAAATGTGTGAGATGCTGCTTAGCAACCAGAGGTTGTTTTTCTGACTAACCCCCTCAGCTGAGACCGATGTGAGTGTAACTTTGTATTGCTGAGGAACACAAGAGTCATTATCTCATGTTCATGAGCTCAGAAGAGCACCAAAGAAATATCATTTACCTAAATGTTTTACTACAACTGTTCCAGTGCAGCAGAGACATTTTAGCAACCTCAGCTGAGACGACAGCAAAGAACATCAGAAGAGCATCATGTACAGATGCCGTGGGCAGCAGTGTGAAGAAACATCTCTTGGAAAAGAACTTAGTTTGCCATCATCATTTTAGTTCTCCCCAAAAACCTAGTTGGTATAACAAATGGATGACTCAAAATTATTTCACCATGACAAAGACAAGGAGGAACTCTACCAGGAACTTAATCTTCTGCGATTGTTCAGAGTTTGACACCCTTTTGGATAGCGTACAAAACATTGTGTCTTTATCATTAGAGTGGTGCAGTGTTATCTGACAAACAGGCTAAGACAAGTACAGTCTGGGTTTCACCCTTCCTTCCACAGTGATGTTCACAAACTTTTAAGATGCCAACACGGACTATTTATTAAAGAAAACTATAAGGCTACATGTAATATAAATCCACCCGTCCCAGAACAGTTGCTAAAAACCAATTGAGTACATATACCACCACCAAGACACTTGAAAAAGCCAGAAACCTTTGTTGAAGCTCTCAGTCAATCCCTGCGACCAACAGCCATGATTTTGTTGCCTCCATATTACCCCACTCCCACCCCCAACTAGGGCTTCTCCACCCCCAAGTCACCTTCTTCTGCAAGTCCCACCACCCCTGCCTTCTCCCACTGACAAGTGAGGGCAAGGAATGTGGGAAACTTGAACCTGGAATGTCTGATGAGCAGCAGCATCCCCCTGCACGTGGCAAGAGGGGAATGTTTTTCAGACTGAGCCAAGGCGGTTCATCACCTTGGAATCATAGCTAGGGAGGGTGAAGCCTTCTTCCAGAGCCTGGGGGCCAAAGGTGAGCCTCCTCTCCCCATCCTCCCTTTTGTGGCTGTTTAGTCCCCTTGACTCTCCATGGCACTGCTATAGGGAGACTGGGGGTGGACTTATGGGGCAAATAGTTTTTTTGTGGGGCAGGAGAGCTGCTATAGGCCTATATTTTCAGTGCTCTTGCTTATACAATCAAAACAGAGCTATGATAGACACTTACATATGTGGTGATAAATGTCCCAGCTACACTAACAAACTGAGCCTTCGCTGGCAGTGGATGTGAGCAATGGGTCTGCTTTACCAGTGCTGAAATGGTGTGACCCGTGAAAAAGACTGTTTTCAGCATCATTATAGGGAAGTGTGATTGAGATGAGGTGAACACACTGCATGGCCTGTACCAGCAACAGAGAACATTGCTTTGCATAGCTAAGTGACAAGATTCTAGAGTCCACATGAAGGGCAGGGTGCTGGTCTTCGGAATCATGTAAAGGATGTGAGAGTGACGAAACAACAAATGCTGCTTCCGCAAGACAGCTCAAAAATTAGTACCTCTTATCAGCACAACTGTTACCCATTCCAAGTCACTATTAAATTCTCCAGATCAAAGCAACACATGGCCCTATGTTTCTTTGCCATGTAACTCACGGAGGCAGGGGAAGCAAATTAATGCAAACACTGGCTACAGTGAAGTCATTCTTCATCCATTCTACTTTGAAAGACTGGTAAGTCTGCTGAGGACTGGCAGAGAGCCCAACCCCCAAAATATCTGTGCTCTCTTTTGTCCCCCTTCCTCCCAGATGGTAAGTGCAGCGCATGCTATAGACAAAGCTGTAGGATCATAAGCCATTTCAAGGCCTCCTCTGTCTTGCTGTGGACATCATCCATTTCACCTTGGCATCCATATTCGGGGCACTGTGTTATGTGTTCAATGGCCTGGATCTTCTCACTGCAGTATCTTAACAGGGCATCTTTGGTTTTCCATTCAGGCATCAAGTAAAAAATAACTAACCACCTTCTGTAAGAGTTGTTCTTTGAGATGTGTTGCTCAAGCCCCTTCCATGTCAGAGGTGCATGCACTGCATTCACGACTGCCAGAGATTTTTTCCATAGTGGTATCCATAAGGCCAGCTCTATCACTCTCTGAAGCCGTGTGCGTATGAGCCAGAATAAGGGCCACCACTGGCCCCACACCGCTGGTAGAAAGGCTGGATGGGGTTGCATCTGGACTTTGTTCTTACTATTACCTGTCTCTTCCTTATAACTGGAGTTCCCCCCACAGAGAAGTATCCTCAATACAAGAGGGTGCCATGACATCATCTGGAAGCGGGTTCCAGTTATGGAATTGTTTCTCTCAGGGCTAGATTAAGGCCCTGGGGTTGCCCCCCTTATGCCCTCCCCATGGTGGTGCCCACCTGGGGGGGAGGGCAGGGCAGGCCTGGCTGGCGCTGTGGGGTACCTGCAGTCAGGTGATGCTGCAGATAGTGGGGCCTGGGGCTGCGGGGGCCCTCGGGCCAAAGTCCACAGTGTTCCTGCCCTGCTCCTGGACTGGATGGAGCAGACCAAACAGCCTGGGGGCAGGGTAAATAGGCCAATGGTGGGTGGCAGTGTGCCACTTGGCTGGGTCCAGATTTTGGTGGGGCCTCAAAGACCCCCTTTAGGCTGGGGCCCAGGCTGCAACCCCTAAAGCTCCTGCCTTACTCTGGCCCTGGTTTCCCTCTGGTCCAGTTTGATGTTCTCCTTACCTGAGACTTACATTTTTCTCAACAGCAGAGAGGCTGTCAGAGCAGGGGTGGTACCATTTTACCATGTTCCACAGTCTCATCTATACCACTCTGTCTCCTTCACCTTCTCCAGTTTAGCGAGCCTGCTCTCCAAAGACCATATGTGATTTCTGAGGTCCAGGAGCTCCTTGTACCAAATTTACATGTGTACCACCAGATCACAGGGCAGGTAATCATACATGCTGCATTCAGTACAATAAACTGGATATTCCCCACTCCGTTGCTTGACTTCTGCCTGCATTCTTTTACTCCTACAGCTCTTCCCTCTATTGTTTTGTTTTTTATCATGTGTATTTATTATCTTTAGTTTAAAAAATGTTAATTAAGTGTATCTAGCTCCTCTCCACCCCCTCTTAACTCTTTTGCAAAACCCCCATTTGCTAGCTCCCCGTGTCACTTGGGAGGGGGCTTTTTAAAGCTCTAGTTCTCCCTGAATAGCCCCCACCCCTGGTTAAGGATTGATGAATACTAAAGGGTTTGGGGATCCAAGTCTCATTAAGAAGCTCTCAGCCTTGCCTAGCAGGCCACTGGAATCAGCACACAGTCCCCCAAACAAACAGACCACACGCTATCCTTCAGTCAAGCAGCAAGCACACGACAAACACAAACACACACACACAACAAACTCACCTCAAGGAATCATAGAGCTGCTCCTCCTTTGCCTGGAGAACCCCTCACAAAAATCCTGTTACTGCTCTTGTTTGCTAGCAGACATAGGAGGTCTCTAGCTGCCTGGAAGGTCCCGAGAGTTGATGGAACCGCCCGGCTTCTGGTGCCATCTGGAATCTGTGGAGTTGATGGTGCCAACGTGGGTCCTAGGGCAATAGAGTGACCTAGGGCAGGTCTCATTCCCTGTGCCCGCTTGTCCTTTTTCTGTGCGGGTAAGTGGGCTGATACTGAACAGTGCCAGTGGTGCACTTCGCACTGATGCCGATCTAAATTACTTCACGGGGCTGCACTGGTTCCTACCTCCCTTGGAGACTGAGGGAGCCCAACAGTGAGCACACAACCACTTTTGCCCCTACCCAGTGGGTGCTGGGTACAACTTTGCCAGACCCAAAGACTGAGGCCTTGGTACCTCCTTCTCTCTGCAGTATTGAGTCCCATCTTATGTAGTGCGTTTACAATGGGGCGCTGGTTGCAGCTGCGATTTACAAGATGTGGTCTTATACTTGGATTATAAATCATACGGTATTGCCCAATATTCACAGAAGTGTATAAAGACATTGCATTTTATTTACAGCTGATTTGTTCAGCAAACCTGTTTCTCAATCTGCATCTCTCTGCTTTTACCATAGAAAACTGGAGATCAAGTCTTATTTATACTTGGAGGATAATCTTGGGCAGTGTGCTTTGGGTCAGTTTAAAGTTGAGTGTAAAGCATCTGTTCATGATTCTGGCAGAGGCTTGGACTCCTATTTCAGTCTTTTGTTGTTGTGCAGGTCTTATTTTACAAATTCACCCTGAAATCCAAATTATACATGCTGCCACACGAATGTTTTTGAAGTCTGGTTAAATCCTAAAGGCTTCTGTGCACTCATTTGTGCACTGACTCTTCACTGCAATGAGAAACAGTACTGTGAGCTGCTGCTGCCACCATCAGGACACCTTGCCAAAAAAGGCTCTTTCCGTCTTTGCAGAGTTTTCTGTCTGGTAAGGAAACATATACAGCTTCGCAGATGACATGAAGTTGGGAGGGGTTTCAAGCACTTTGGAAGACAGGATTAGAATTCAGAAGGATCCTGACAAACTGGAGAAATGATTTGAAAGGTACAGGATAGAATTCAGTGAGGACAAGTGCAAAGTACTACACTTAGGAGGAACAGTCAATTGCACAAACACAAGAGGGAAAATGACTGCCTAGGAAGGTTCCAAAGGGGTAGCCGTGTTAGTCTATTGTAGAAAAGCAACAGGGTCCTGTGACACTTTTAAAGACTAACAGATTTATTTATCACATGAGCTTCCGTGGGAGAAATTTTTGTGGGATTTTCTCCCATGAAAGCTCATGCAATAAATAAATCTGTTAGTCTTTAAAAGTGCCACAGGACTCTGTTGTTTGCCTAGGAAGGAGTTCTGCAGAAAAGGACGTAGTGGAAAGATTGGCTTTTATTCCAGTGTTCTGACAGCTAAGGCCAATTCAAAGGAGACGTAAAAGTGGAGAATGAAGGGTAATGTTGGCAAGCCAGTATGAGTCAAACTAAACAAATATAAAGGGAGAATTTAAGTTGATGTGATATGTATCATGAGAGGGCTAGCTGGTGAACAGACAAGTGTTTACTTCAAATCAGGTTTGATGTGGACTGAAAACAGGCTGAAAGGCCATAACCAAAGGGTAATGATACTGAATAATTTATCTAATTGGGGAGGTTTCTAATAGGGTACCACTGGGGTTGCCCGAAAAGTCAGAGTTATTGATTTAAAGCTTAATTCTGCAATGTTTCCTCAACTGCCTGTTAACACACCAAGTCCCTTTAAATCAGAGCATTGCATCCTACACTGTAAGTCTTTCACGTCCTTCCTGGGGTCTGCTCATTGCCTGTAAGAAGTCTATCATAGTTTTGGTGGTATGTAAATACTGACATACAGAGTATTCTTTAAAAGATTTGTATCAAATTTATCCCTCAGTAACAGAGCATCTTTAAGAAAGAGCAGTTTTTCCTTCCTTACTTTGTATCATCTTCCCAGATCGTGACACCACAACTTATCAGTTATTTTCATTGCATGTGAACAGAAACAAACATGGTTTACATCAAATTTTCATTTCATGGAAATCACACAAATGAACTACTCTCCTTTCACATGCATCTGGCTTGCAAAGTCTAAGCTCTCACTTTGCAAATTCCCAGTAATAACCTTGGGAAACTGACAGAGATTGTTCCAGTCTGGCATTTCACAAACTCTTAAGTTTTAGTCTGCTCCACTAGCAGTCCAACCTCAGGCACTGTTTTTTGCAGCAGATAAGAGATGTCAAGGAACTTCATGATTGCTGAAAACATCTGACTGTCATATGGATTATGCCAGCATCAAGACTACAGCCATTAATTGTCACACAAGTCAGGATGCCTCTCACTCCCTTTTTGGCATTAACTGAACAGTAGCATATCAAGTTTTTACTTTCATTTTCAATTTAAAAATGAACAACGAGGTAGCTCATGAGTGTGTGTGTGAGACAACACTGCTATCACCTGAATGAAAGAAGACGTGAACCAGGATGAGTAAAGCTGGAGTCAAAGAAAGCAGTCACTTGGAGCTGAAGTTAATGAAGATTGAAAGCATTTTTGAAATAAAACGAACACTTTCCCCTGAAAATCAGGTAATTCTCAAACTAAAATGTGGTGCATTTGACAGTCTTAAGTACTGTACCAGAGATATTTGGGGAGATTTCTCCTCTGCATCCAAGTTCTTTCTATCTAGGAAAGAGTTGGCTAGGTGAGGCACAGAGTCTGTCATGTCTTGCTGATTCTGTGGCACTCCATACCTTGCTGTGATAGAGGAGCACAGGAGTGCTTTCATCTATGGTGGGAATATAGCATCCAAGGCCAAGATCCTCAAAGATACTTAGGCGCCTAGTTTCCAGCCTAAATATCACTGAGGATCTTGGCCCAAGTGACTCTATGCCAGCTAAGGATTGGTGTAGTGGAGAAGCATTCTCTTATTATACTGCCACACCAAAGCAGCAACTGATGGTGCAGGAACCAGCTAACCCACTTCATACCAGCTGAGCGCTACCCCTCCCTCCAGTGGAACGCTCAGCTGGCACACAGAATCTGAGTAACTGAGAATCTGGGTGTATATTAACTAAAATAAACTGATCATGTGGAAGAGTACAAGGTTTTGACCAAAAAGAATTTGCATCAGGTTTTTTAATTCTGGTCCTCACTGGAGAACATAGACTCACACAGCAACATTTAAAATTAATAAAAGCCTTTTAAAATTTTTACATTTTGGTGCCCCCTCAATCACTTCCTTCCCTCTCTTACTTAGACAACTCAAAACCATTGCATTTACAAAGTACACTACTGTCTTGGTTCATGTCATTAATTCTCTGCCCTTAGATACCACAACAGGTGCATCAAAACAGAACAGATGCACTGTGGAGTTAGTGGGAATTAGAGCAATGGGAGCCCTAAATTTGGTGAACAAGTAAAATAGTGGATAAATCAATTACAATTATTTATTGCAGGTTGGGCTTTGTAGTGGACAATCTAGAAACCAAGCACTGGTACCACATTACTTACCAATTATTCTGTCTTTGTACAGCATCTAAACACTGAGCCCTGAACCATGATTAGGGTCTTTCAGCACCACTATAATACAAATAAATAAATACCAATGAATTTGAAATTACCATTTTAATTTTATTAGAAATTATAGCAAATTTTTGGCCATAAGATGATTCCATTTTTCACACATGTGTATTAAATGTTCTATTTATACAGAGGAATTGCATAGCCAAGATACACCTTGAGGTACTTTTAAAGCTAAAATTGCTATTTCAGATTCTTATGTCTGATCACATAAGGAAACAAATTATCATCCTAATATTATACATGCAATTAAATTATATGCAATGCTTTGATATTCAACAAAATATGCTCTCCATATGTATTTAGATAGAAATACCATGCAACTACATGGAGTATTGAAGACTGTTAATTTATTAACTAAATGCAGTGTGCATTCCTGTTTCACATAAAAGATGGTCAAATAGAATTAAATTGTGGTCTCAGAACTTGGATCTGATTGACCACTATGCTATTCAAGTTTTATGGTGGGCGTAATTCCACTGAAACCAAGAGTTATACTGGGGTAAAGCTGCGGTAATGAAGTGGGGAACCAGACCCATTACATTTTGAGGTGCAGAGACAAATCCAATCAGAGACTCGTAAACCTCTCATATATACTATAGCCTAATGCACCTTATAACATTCACCTGATAAGTTGCCAACTGTGAATTATTATTATCATTCTGATTATGAAAAAATTATCAAGTAGTTTAGGCCTACCTAGTAGATTGTGTAAAATAGTCTAACCACCACTAATTATTATACCAAACCAGAAGTGTTGAAATAGCAAATTAGATTTTAAAAATTCTTTCAATTATAACTATCATAGATTTATTTTTTTAAATGATTTTAACCTAATGGTATCTCTCTAACTTTATCTAAACATCAACATGTGTACATTTACACAAAATTTCCACATAAAACACAAAGCTTGAACTCAGTTTTGGCAGCAACAAAAAGGCATCTGCATACTTTATTTTTCTTTTTGATGACTGGCACCAGTGAATACAAGGCATATGACGTACATGGAGAAATAACTTAGTTTTATTAGGTGGGAGTAGTTGGATTGGTTACATTCTGGAAAATAAAAGAAATGTTTTTTTTAATTCTTTCAAGGAAGGGATCAGCAAGAGTCTGGCATTGCCCTGAGAAGTGTTTCCATTGCATCAACTGTGACATAGAAAGTGGTTTCTTTGAATCAGCCTTCTCATGATTTTGTCCAAGCTGGCAACCTCTATAGACAGAAAGCTTTTCTGAAGAAGTCTCTGAAAAGTGATAAAATGAAATAGACAGAGATTGAGAGCCACTAAACAAATTGGGGTTAAATCAGCACTTTATTTTCAAGAGCAGCAAGTGCAAAGCTCTTTAACAATAAAAGCCACCCACAAAACAGGGGTAAATTACTTGTTAGTTTTGCCTCTCAAAATCATAGAATCATAGAGCTGGAAGGGACCTCACGAGGTCATCTAGTCCAACCCCCTGCTAAAAGCAGGACCACTCCCTCTAAATCATCCCAGCCAGGGTTTTGTCTAACCGGACCTTAAATATCTCCAAAGACGGAGAATCCACCACCTCCCTCTATGCTACCAAAGAATAAAAATCCTCTTATAAGAAAATGGAATGTAAAGTTTCTTAACTGATTATTTCTTTCTGCAAGCAGCAATTCCTGCAACTCCATGACATATGGGCTCTGTCTCTTTTTTGCAGTCCTAGCAGTGGCTTAACTTTGCTGCCTGAGCTGTGCCCACCCCCTTTCTGTCTTCCTGCCAGAGGGGGCATTCCAGAACTGGGGGAAACTCATAGAATAGGAACAACAATAACCTGAATGCCAACCAGTGAACTATGCACAGTTGAACTATAACTGGGCCCCAAACTGTGGGCATACATATGAAATGTTCTTTGGCCAATTAAATCCAGCTGAAGCCGGCAGAATTGAGGGAGATGCTGGTAGCAGGAAGAAAATTTCTGGCTAAGAAATTTCCCAATCTGCAGTTCAGCATCACCACAATTCTGTGATGGAGGGGAAGTAGCAGTGAGCATTAAATAAGAAGGAAGAAAGAAGCTGAAAGAAAGAGTCAGAACATGAGAGGTGGGTGCAGCTGAGCCAAACCTGGTTGGGACCCAAATATGGAGGCCACCCCCAAGAGATATTAAACCCAGCCACTACCGACCCCCACCAACCAGCCTGACCCATCTCTTCCTCTCCCAGACATCTTCCTTCCAAGCAACCTAACCATCATGCAAGCCCACTCTTACACCCACCATCCCCATTATCCCCTGCCCCACTGTTTTCTTACAAGTTCTCAGGAAGCCCTTGGCCTCCCCTGTCCTAGTCTTTGCTTCTTACCCCTTCCCCCTGCTAGCAAGCCTCAGCTGCTACATCAGCATGTTCAGGCCTCAGCATGCAGGACCCAGGTGCCACGCTGGCAGCCATCACGCCATAGTGGAATCTGTTGCTGGTGGCCCCAACACAAGGGTTGCAATTGCAATGTGTGTAGGAGTTAGTCATTTGTAACTTACAGGTAACCTGCAAGTGATGAGTGGAAAATACCCTGGCACATTGCACCCACCAAGGCAGGAAAAAATTGGCAAGGCTGATTAAAAACCACCCAGCTGGTCAGGGGTCCACCTAAGAGTGCAGTACACTGGACTGCTGGTTAATTTGGACTTTCTTCAGAAGAGGAGGCTACAGTTGAGACTAGAGCTTCCATTTGAAATCTCTTTTATATGTATTTGTTGAGCCAATTGAGGTCCAGGTCAGCTGTTCACCTGTGTGCCTCTAGACAATGATGAATATGGAATGTAGACATAAGAACCTTTCTTCTAAGAGAATCAATTCTATTCCTGCTGTATTCAGAAAGGGTGAGATCTGTTTCAGCACCAGCTTATGTTTGATCTGATTACTTGATGGGTGGATGGATGAAGAAAGGACACAGCAGAGTCTCTTGTTCTTGTTTTTGTACATAGCATCAAATCTGTCAGGGGACTTTGCTGGTTTTTTGTTATTGTCTTGCTTGCATCCTGCATCAATAAGGTCTCTCTCCTCAGCAGAGCAGAAGGCATCCATGCCAGAGGATGTAATTTTCTTAGATCTTTAATATTTTTCCCCTTTTTGTGCTTTCTGTGGTTTTTGGCTCTTTTCCCTCATTTTGCAATAGTCCCTGCATGGTTGTGGCCTGAGCGTGGTTTCTGGGTCCGAGTCCCACAGCTTGTGGAATGGTGTCTCTTTGTAAGAATCTCCTGATTCATCCTGGGGAGAAGGGGAGTTGAACAGGAGCCCAGATTCTTTCTCCATGGAGATAAGGACCAATTTTAGTATCTAAGGGTGCGTTTACACTTACAAATTAAGTCGACTTAACCTTGCTTAAGTCGACTTAAGGAAAAATTAAGTCGACTTTATAAAGCCTAGTTTTAAGTCGACTTGCTGCTAAAGTCAACTTTAGACAGTCGACTTAAGCCAGTGTAGACGTGGAGTAGCCCTAAGTCAACTTTAAGACTTAGGGAGCTCCAGGGCTTCCCCACTGCCCTCCCTGCCAGGGTGACTGGCACAGCCACAGCCTGGTGTGCCCCTCCCAAAGGGCAGGGAAGAGCCCTGCCCACCCTGCCCCTATGCCCTGCCAGGGTCCCTGTCCCCCTTTGCCCCATTGTACCAAGGTACAATGGGGCAAAGGCTGAGCCCCCTGGCACTTGGCAAGGGGTGTCCCCCCTGCCACCGTGGACCTGTCCCAGGTCCACCTAGCCCATACAAGTCGACCTAGGCGTCCAGTGTGGACACTAGGTCGATTTTGTAGGGTCCCCTCTAAGTCAACTTAAAATTTGAGTGTGGACATGCTAAGTCAACTTAGCTAAGTCGGCCTAAATTAATAAGTGTAGACATAGCCTAAGAGGGGTGGGAGAGAGGGACAAGTTTAGATCTCTCTGGGGCTTTTCTTTCCATCCCAGGACTTAGCCCCTTTAACCAATCTAGGAGGACTAAGAGAGAGAAGTTGCTTACTATTGTCCAACAACTAATTAAATGTAAAGCGGGCAAAGAAAAGGGTCAGGAGCAAAGCAAACCAGCATTAATTGCTGCCATAGCAGCAAATGTTCTGGCACAAAGCTCAAGAATGGCCAGCACAAGCTCCACTCCAATGCTGAAACACTCTCAGAACCGCAGAGAAGAGGGGATACAGCCCATAAATCACAGAACTGTGGAACACACTCACTTGTAGAAAACTAAAGCTCTTCTGAAATGACTGCCTCTCTAAAAGGGGACGTCTGTTTGACACTGCTCCTTCAGGCTGAAATTAAATAAAAGGTTGAATTGTCCTTGATGGGATTTTTAAAAAAAGACTAATATGAATAATTTGCCTTCAAGCTTCTGTCAAGATCACATGTGGAAAGTGAAATCCTGTGGAAGAACCACCATAATCATCTTTTTTCCAGTACAATGTCCCGAAAGCTAACAAGGTCTGTAAATTTACAGTCCTATTAAGATTTATGCAGATTTGTAATCTTAAACATGAGTAATCTCAGTGCCTTCAATGGGATTCATTGCAGAGTCAGGTTCTAGGTCAACAGTACCACCCTAGAAGGGAACTGAAAATTTTTTTTTGCATGTGATAGGTAAAAACTGGCAGAATGCTACATGAGAAGCATCAATGCAAACAACTTGCACTTGCAGGTATCACCATGGCTACATAAGGGTATATGTGCCAACTTTTTTCCTCTGGGAAGGTTTACAATATTCCTGTAGCTGTAGCTCCTGATCAATACACTATCAAGATAGTGGGTAAAAGACCATGCAAGTGCCCATAGAAAACATATGGCTAGATTCACCAAGTATACTTTACCTGGTCAATGAGCTCCATTTCCCCCCAAGAACTGAAGCTCCCGCTTTTCACAAGGAAATCAGTGGCCCGCTTGTCAGAGTGCTTTAACCAAAGGTAAAGTGCAAAACAAAAAACTCTTCGCTATAAAAGCAGCCTGTCTTAACTACACAAATCCAGCCAGGCTTTAGGTGAGATGGGGAGGGGAGGAGAAATAAGCAAAACTCTCCCTATTTGCTGGAGACATGTGAACAACCAAACAGAGTCAACCTCTGTTTTCATTGTTTAATCTGCTGTCTGCATCTGCTGGCAAGAAGACATGAACTTAGATGGCAATTTTTGGCTGTTAGAAGAATAATTCTCACCAAGTACATTTTTACTTAGTGCTGTTGAAATTCCATTTAAAATGTTGGGGATATTTCTGTGGCTGTCATCACTATAGTAGCAAAATGTCTATTTAGAAGAGATCAGCATTTGTATCATCATTCCAGTGGTAGCTATTATAGATGGGCATCTCATGACCATCAGGAGGAGGAAACTTATTGGGGCAACACATGCACCTATTTCTTAGATGCTGGGTTCATCATAAAGGTTAGACCTGATGGACAGCTACCTTAATGGAAACAAGACAAAGAGATTTGAATAAAATAATTAAACAAAAAAATCCTACTCCTAGTTTAAATCCGCTATATGGAAAAAGGCATTAACCAACACATCACACAGATAGAACACGAAAAGGGGAGGATTTAGGGAGATGAGTGGAGTTGGCACTATTTGTATCCTTGGCATGGAGCAGGCAGAAGGTAAGGGTATGTTTTGCACACTTCCGCTGACCATTCTTATCACTCTTTTCCAGTTTTAGATAGCAGCTATACCACAAATGGTTTTGACATATTTGCTATATTTTGAGCACTAGTACACCTTTGGCCAGATCCTCATCTCATAAGTTTGCATAGCCTCAGTGAAGTCAATGGTGCTACATTGATTTATGCCAGTTAATCTAGTACCTTACGTCTATACCATCTATTCATTCTTGCTCTTGATACCTTTTTTGTGAGTTTCATAAATAATCTTGTCTAATTATAACCAACTAGTCCAATTTGCCCAAACTGGTTTAAAGATTTAAGAGGCTGTAAAAGGAGAGGTCATTAGTTCAAGGAATAAATCTTTTGTCATCTTCAGATGACGAAAGGGTCCCTATGAATCTGAAAAAAAATCAGGTATAAGGCAATATCATGAAGAGCCAATAAAGAATTTCATTACTTTAATCCTCTTGTAATGGGTGTCAGAGGTTTCTTTCACCATAAGGTCTGTCACTGGAAATTAATGTACTAACCCTGCAAGTGCTAAAGAGATAAAGAACAGAAAACTCACTTTGATGGTCTTTATTTCCCATACAATTGCAATCAAGCAGGTCATGGGTAACACAGATGGAATCTTCATGTAGAATAAAGAGATTTCTAAGTTCCTCAATGGAAAAACGGATGTGTTCAGACGTCTTAGAAAAATCTACTACTGTCCCAGAAAGACCTTGTTTGCTGATCTGTCTCTGATAGATCTTCTCTTCTATTGAGCCTGCATTGAAAAACAAGAGATATATAAGATTAATTTTAGACCAGTATTTCTAAAGGTAGATTCCAGGTACTTGATAATTGCATAATTGGAAATGATGGCATATTGCCTTCAGCTACTAAAATTAAATTCAGATCAAAGCAAAAGGTATGTGTTTATACTTTTTACATCTATGAGAGGGCTCTATCTTCAGTGACTAAGTCTAGTGCAAATGCTTTCACATTCTAAAATGGTTTCCATAGGTGCCCCACCCTCTGCTTATACTTGCCAAGATTTGCCTCCCTCCAGCCTATGCTAGAGTAGCATTTACTTTTATAATATTTCTGACCTGTAGTTAGCAGTCTGTAAATATGCACACTGTGTTTCTGACCATCTCTCCACACCCTGGCCATTGCCTAAAGAAGATAAAAAGGTAAAGATGTTATCTGCAATCTCATTACACAAAAAGAACATCAGCAAAAACATTTATTTTTTACTGATCAAGGTCTTAGCACTTGCTAACTCATTAAAAGGCATAGTCAAAATAAAATTTTCCAAAAAATTGTCCTTATCTGTATTACTATTAAAATCTTAGGTTGTTAAATCTGAAATTGTTTTTCACTCTAATTTGCTTCTACCATTTACTGCCTGCCTCTCATCTGCTTAGATTACCACATGAAATTAGACTAGTCTATTTCATTTCTGTTCACTCTAGAAGTTTAACTTGTGGTTTTCAGTATTAACATAGCTGAGTTGGATTTGGCATTCGAACAGTGAACCTGAGAATTTAAATCCCTCAGCTGCTTCACCCACATTGAAAACATTTCCATTTCTGCTGGGTTTAGAAAATCACCTTTGGCACAGAACCTTCCAGTCTTAAAAAGCTACTTGCCAGTGGCCATTTAAGTGATTTTTGGCAACAGTTTAAGGGTTATAAGGACATATTCGGTCTATATGCACACAGCACAAGCTGCAATATCTGTGATCAATTTTACTAGACTGTGTTCCAAGTAATAAGACAAGTGATCACATGATGGCGCCTCTGAGTTCCACAGATATTAGGCAGCATTACTGTACAATCTGTGGTGATTTATTGCAACTGTAAGAGCAAAATTTTAAAAGATTTAAAAATTTGTTTACATAAAAGCTTTATCCAAGCACTCTTATGCCAGATAAAATAACTCCTACAGAGCTACTACCATAATCATTACAAGAATAGCAATAATTTTATTTTTATCTTGTAACATTTCCTGCTATTTTAATTTGTCCCTCTCCTCATGCTTCTTGGGACCCTTCCCCTAGCTCAGATATAGCTGAGCTCCCTCATCATCATCACGCACCACACATAATGTTCAACAGTTTTAATTTCATTTTCTTTTGGAAAACATAAGGCAGAGCTTATGTCTATTCTACTAGAAAAATCAAACTCAGTAGAAGCCTGGACCATACGAGAAATCCCCTCCAAGGGGACCAGAGATTTATTCGCTTACACTTTATGCTCCTCATTTATCCCAATCAGTTGTTCTAATTTAATTTTACCTTGAATATTCAAACTGGGGACAAGCATCCCCTGGATGACTGTCACAATACAAAACAAACCCAACAGCTGATTGATATTAATAACAAAGTTGCATGGGAATCCTGCAGATTTGCTTCTGATATGGAAACAAAGCTAATTTAAACAACCTGCCAAATAATTTTTTTCTCCATTTTCCCCATAATTACACTTTTCTAGATGCAGGCTGAGCAACATTCAGTGATGGATAAGTGAGAAGCTGAAGGTCTGATAATTTAGAATCAATCTCCTCCATCAATCAAAATCCTATTTGATCCACATCCCATCCCTGATATATACAACTGTATCAAACCTGAATATCTGTGGCTGGATTCCAGTCAATATCATACAGAACTAAATGAGATGCTCCAACAAGGTTCAGACCTACACCGCCAGCCTTCGAACTCAGCAAAAAGATAAACGTTGAACAATATTTATTATTAAAACTATCCACAATCTGTTGCCTTTGGGAGATAGGAGTGTGTCCATCAAGCCTTGCATAAGAGTACCCATAATGTTTACACATCTCTTGCAAAATATTCAATGTCTGGATATAATTAGACACCAACACGACTCTGTCAAGCAGAGAAACAAAGAACTTGTTATATTGTGTGTAAGTAGTTGACTCTGATGAACCAATGCTATATTTATTGCTGAAAACTGAAGAAATTAAATCACAACCCATACAAAAATTACTTCAGCCTGATTTTCTGCTCTGATTTTCTTCTCTTGGGGAAAAAAAGTATTTGACATTGCAAATAAAAATACACCGTAACTACTGTGAAGCATTCAAATAATTATTACTGTTATTTTTAAAAAACATTTTGCTTAATATACAAATAGGGCCAGCCATAGAATTAGGATTATAAAATTTCTACTTACACAAACTTGATTTTGTAACAAGAACTATATGCATTTAAGAAGGGTGTTGCCACAGATACTAAATCATGTCTGTGACTACACTTAAAGAAAAAATTACTGTGAACATCACCATACAGTTTGGAAGATTTCTGAGTAGGAGTAGATTTACAGATGGACTAAATTGGGGGCATTTATCTAAAGAAAAATATCTCTTCCCCAAGTTGGGCATGGGATAAAACTGGATGAAGGAAAGAGGAGGGCAAATGACTTTGTAAATATCACAGATAACTGTGACAAACTTCATCTCCTGGTCCTTTGAATTAGTGACCTCCTAGTTACTTCTACTACATCAATGTTTTTTCTCAGACATTTATCACTCAATAAGTACTTAGTTTCAGAAATATGCAAACTTGGAGCATCTCTTTCCCTTTAACTACTCCCCCTTCCCTTCTCTGGGAATGATTATACTGAGTGAGGAAAGAGATAAAGGTTTAACATCATCCCCAAATAAATATTAATCACACATGATGGAAGTCCTGTGAGATCTGCCTGGAGTATATAAATGAGGTTTTGTGACTAGAAGTTAGATTATAAAAGGAGGTCAAATATTCAAAGCAATAAAATATGCTTTAGATTAAAATTTAAAATGAAGTTCTGGAGAAGGAAGGCTAGATTTTGGAAAAACTGGCAAAGAGTCCCCAATTTTAACATTTCTTAAGGAAGTAAAAATGTGCCTGCAACAATTTGTGCATTAAAGTAATTTTGCTGGAACAGTATGGTCTGGAGCTGAATTGCCCTGGGCATTACAAACCAAAATATTCCCCAAATGTAGTAAAATCAAAACCACACCCTGGTTTTCTGTTCCTAAACAGGATAAATACATTTTAAAAGAACTGGATTTGGGTCTACATACAGCAAATACACTGTAATGCCAATGAATGTTGAGTTATTGCACAACTGTGTTTTCTTATAGTAACAGTTCTGAAAAGCACTTGTAGACAGCTGTCCTTTCCTAAAATGATGTAAAAGGCAAATACTGAACGACAGCTAGTTGTAAACATGACTATACAGGAGAAAACTCACAGTCCAGTAATTAAAAGATATACAACATTTTAAAATACTGAGCACATGAAGTGATTGCCCAAGGGGATACAAAGTGCTGCCATGGCCATGCAAGTAAAAGGCAGTATGGCACAGAACAGTAGTTTCAGTGAGAGACATCTGCTTAGTCGGTAGAGCTAAGCATGAGAAAAACACCAAACAAACCAGATAGTTGTTCTGAAACAACAGAAACAGACACTTGGAGAAGTGTCTGCCAGCTGTAATTCCTATGTTAACAATTTTAACAAGAGGCATAGACATAGAGTAGAATACAAGTATGTAATGAATGACTAGGTTTGGTAGCTGTACTACAGTGGAAAAGCCCTCAGGATGAATATTTTGGCTTCTTGGTTATGTGAAAACAGAAAATGGGATAATAAAAGGATCATCTAAATCCATCCATAGCTAATATGTCTCTCCTACCTTTCTTTCTCTCTCACCTTTCAGAAGGGCTGAGTTCACGGATCACTTCCAACAGCTTTGTCAGCACCTGTAATTTTCCTGAGTCAGTCTCAGTGAAAGTGGTGGAGGTATAATCTTCTGGGAAAATATCTCGTAAACCTTCATAAAGACTGGATTCCTCATACTCATCATGAGTTGGATTACATTCTTTTTCCTATTAAAAAAGATTTAAGTGTGGCAGCTGCATGACTTTTTGAAAAAGCACTTGAAAAAGAAAAAGCTTTGTCAATATTTCATTATGATTCCAGAAAGCATCAGAGAAAGACAAGACAAAGAACCAGCATGCACATTTTAATGAGCAAACTAATCATCGGGCTGATAATTTCACATCATTGGCTCTAATGCAGTGCCAGACCTGATAGACTTGCACAGGTTCAGGATATGGAGAAGGGGCTAGGAAAGAGGGGACCAGGGCTGGAGAGAGTCAGGAAGATCATCATTTCTCTTGGTGGTGTTTGGTGAGGTGGTCATCGACCTTGATACACAGGTGGACTAAGGCATTCATGCTGCACAGGGATTCCAAGCGTGCCAGTCCATCCTTAATGTTGTTTAGGTCAAACCAGAAATAACCGCGTTTGGCAGTCTCTTTCCACATGGTATCTATTACTTAGCATCAGAACTCCACTGCATATTTACAACTGGTAGGTATCCCTGTATCTGAAGCATACATCTGGTTGTAGGCTTGTGACTTGGGTCATTTAAGATCACTCAGCAGAGCTTGATTGAAGTCCTCAAATTGTCCCAGAAGAGGGCTTGATTTTTTCAGGAGTGGAGCGGCCCAAGGCAACACTTTGCCAGCAAACAGGCTGATGCTCAGGGTTGGTCAATGAGGTACAACTGTGGGAATAAGTGCCGACAATGTTTTAAGAATCCTTAAAATTTGTCATGATTCTCACTGAATTTGTTAGGCACGGGGAGCCTGTGCTCATAGGCAACAAGGGTCAGAGCTGAAGGTGGCGTGCTTGCAGGACCATGTTCTGTGCATGCAGAGCTCCGATTGCTTCAGAGGGTTACTGATCTTCATAAGCTCCATGCTTACTGTGTCATTTCTAATATCCTTATTGTTTGCGGGTTTTGCACGGCTCACATTTTCATAGAGAGGGACATGGGCAGTCATGTGCACTGGTTACAGAAGGAGTTAGGCCTCGTGGTTAGGGTAGGAGTCTGTAGCCAGTAATAGGAAGCAAGAATCAGAACTGCAGTCAGAAGCCAGATGCCAGAGCTAAGAATCAAAGCCAAAGTTGGAAATCAGAATTGACGCTGAGGGTCACAGCCAAGCTCCTTAAGGCCAAGGCCAGCACAAAGCAGGAGCAAGGCCAGGAACAGGTAAGGCACGGCAAGGCAAGCCATGGGAGGATGTTTTGAGCAGCTGCCATACTGCTGCTGCTAGTGGTCTTAGGAGCTGGTCTGCTATCGTACCAGGTGGGGTAGCCAATCAGGCAGCCTACACCAGGCAAACTGTGCTCCTTAGGTTGCCAGGAGGCATTGATTCCTAATAGGATGTCACTCTGTAGTGCAATATCATTAGCTAAAACCTAAGTCTTCTAGGCATTTGCTATCTATTGCAGACGATACTAAACTACTCATTGCAGACGATACTAAACTACTCAAGATAGTCAAGACCAAAGCAGATTGTGAAGAACTTCAAAAAGATCTCACAAAACTAAGTGATTGGGCATCCAAATGGCAAATGAAATTTAATGTGGATAAGTGTAAAGTAATGCACATTGGAAAAAATAACCCCAACTATACCTATAATATGATGGGGGCTAATTTGGCTACAACGAGTCAAGAAAAAGATCTTGGAGTCATTGTGGATAGTTCTCTGAAGATGTCCGTACAGTGTGCGGAGGCGGTCAAAAAAGCAAACAGGATGTTAGGGATCATTAAAAAGGGGATAGAAAATAAGACTGCAAATGTATTATTGCCCTTATATAAATCCATGGTACGCCCACATCTCGAATACTGTGTACAGATGTGGTCTCCTCGTCTCAAAAAAGATATTCTAGCACTAGAAAAGGTTCAGAAAAGGGCAACTAAAATGATTAGGGGTTTGGAGAGTGCCTCGTATGAGGAACGATTGAAAAGGCTGGGCCTCTTCAGCTTGGAAAAGAGGAGACTGAGGGGGGACATGATAGAAGTATATAAAATTATGACTGATGTGGAAAAAGTGGACAAGGAAAAGTTGTTTAAATACTCCCATAATACAAGAACCAGGGGTCACCAAATGAAACTGATAGGTAGCAGGTTCAAAACAAATAAAAGGAAGTTCTTCTTCACACAACGCACAGTCAACTTGTGGAACTCCTTACCTGAGGAGGTTGTGAAGGCTGGGACTATAACAATATTTAAAAGGGAACTGGATAAGTTCATGGGGGCTAAGTCCATAAATGGCTATTAGCCAGAAAGGGGTTAAGAATGGTGTCCCTAGCCTCTGTTTATCAGAGGATGGAGACGGATGGCAGGAGAGTGATCACTTGATCATTGCCTGTTAGGTTCACTCCCTCTGGGGCACCTGGGCACTGGCCACTGTCGGTAGACAGATACTGGGCTAGATGGACCTCTGGTCTGACCCAGTACGGCCTTTCTTATGTTCTTATGTTCTTATCTACCCATTCTACACTGGTGTTTGCATCACTAATACATTCCATCATTATCCAGTCTATCCCAATGCCAAACAACAGTAGAGAGAAAATGCATTCCTGTTTCATGCCAGTGTCCATACTGAATCACTCTGCTGTCTGGCTGTTCTCCCTTACAGGGCACTTCAAATCTCTGTATGTTGCCTTGATGATGCTGACAACTTTAACCTGGATTCTGTAGGACTGGATAATATCCCGCAATGTACATCTGTGCCTTTTGAAAATAATTACATTGATGAAGAGTGGAGCATGCCATTCTATACATTCTTCTGTGATGATCTTTAGTGTGACTATCTTATCTACAAACGATCTCTTGGGCCTGAATCCAGCTTTTTTTCCTGTGAGAAATTCAAACTTGAGCTAAAGAACAGATTTGAAGCACTGCCAGAGGCAGAGAAAGGTATTAAACACCTCAGCTTTCTTGAAGTCATCTGTTTTGAGTATTCCTCCATACTAATTAGAGGACCGAAGACATTCTTTTGTCCTTCCCTTACAGAACCTCTTCTTATTGCTTTTTATGTCAATAGCTAGGTATAATTTATTTTGTGGTTTAGCCTTTCTGATTTTGTCCCTACATGCTTGTGGTATTATTCAGTACTAATTCTTAGCACTTTGTCAAAGTTTCTGCTTTTTGTAGGATTTCTTTTTGATTTTCAGGTCATTAAAGAGTTTCTGATGGAGCCACGAAGTCTTCTTACTATTCTTTCTATCTTTCCTTATATCAGGATAGTTTGCCGTTTTGCCTATTGTCTTTTTGAGAAACTGCCAGATCTCCAGAATTCTTTTTTCCCTTGGGACCTTACTGAACAATTCTGAGTTTGTTCAGATCTGCTTTTTTGAAGTCCATTATCCTTGTTCTGCTCTCATTCCTCTCCTTCCATAGAATCAGGGACTCTATCATTAGTTTCACCCCAAATGCCTTCCTTTTTCAGATCCACAACCAATTCCTCCCCATTGGTCAGAACCAAGTTTAAAATGGCTGCCCCTCTGGTTACTTCCCTCACATTCAGAAACAAGAAGTTGACCCCAGTACATTCCAATTGGAAGTTCTATGTTTTCCCATATTACTTTTTCAACTGATATCTGAGTAGTTAAAGCTCCCTGTTACTTCCAGGTCTTGTGTTTTGAATGCTTCTATTATTCATTCTAGAAATGACTTTTGCTTCCTACTCCTGATCTGGTGATCTACAATAGACTTCTACCACAATGTTTCCTGTTTTTTCTTCTTAGTATCTTCACTCAGAGACTTTCAACGGGTCTACCTCTCATCTCCTTCTGGACGTCAGAACAAATGTATATGTTCTTGGTGTATAATGTCAAACCTCTTCATTTGTCAGTAATACAAAATATAGTTAGATTGCACAGAAATTAGAGATGGAAAAGACCTTCAATATCTGTGGCATATACCCTGTGGCTCCCAACTTTGAAGGAATGGAGTATCGGGAAGGAAGGGTGCAGAGACAGGTGCAAATAACTCCTCTGTGTTATATAGGATAGTAGACATGGAGGTTTCAGCAAGAGCCAGCTCAAAAGAATTTATGAGTATGCATTCTATAGTCAACTCTGCAAGTCATTCAAAACAAATTCCTTTAGGAAAAAATGTTTTTATAAACTACTCATTTGTTATGTTGATGTTTGTATGATTTTTACAAATGTTCAGTTAATAAACAAGGCTGAGTGTGCAGGGTAAGTCAATGTAGGCAATAAAGAATGAAGAAATATTTTGAGAGAGTACTTGGTCCTGCCATGAGTGCAGGGGACTGAACTCGATGACCTCTCATGGTCCCTTCCCATTTCTATGATTCTATAGCAGTGAGGAAGTAGCTGGACCCTTAACTGTTCATTTACAAAAGAGTCTTGTGGCACTTTTAAAGACTAAGATTTATTAATCGCATGAGCTTTCGTGGGAGAAAATCCCACTTCGT
>ML685865.1:2356417-2448072 GCA_007922175.1 Pelusios castaneus
TATTACATGAACTTATTTATGTTTTGGTGCTGGGATTTTCAGAGGAAGCGAAGAGTACTAGGCTTGTTTGAAAACTTCAACCATAGTTTATGCATTAAAGAAGAAAAATAGTTTAAATTACATTTAACTCTCTAGAATATGAATTTTCTAACTCATTATGAAATATATTCTAATGACTGAATTCTTGTTTTTAAATGACATACCTTTGTTGCTGAAGGCTCTCGGGACTGAATAATAGGCTCCTCATATATTTTTCTATATGTAGACAAAGAACCAAGTATTCCTGGATTTACAAACTCTATTAATGCATAAAATTCTTGCAGGTCATTTTGTATTGGAGTACCTAAGTGAAGTAAAAATAATTCATTACATTCTTTACATTTAAGAACTTTTTTCTTAAAACTAATAGTAAGTATGACTGCTGAACACAACAGATTTTGAAGTTGAGAATAATTCTTGCAAAGGCAAATGTTACATTTCTCAGTAGTTGATTAATTAAGAACTTTTAAGTTCCTAATTAGCTATTGTATCCTGCTGAGACTGTATTTCTAGTTCTAGTTATTATAACTGAACTAGTCATGAATTTGAAATCTTGTTTTGCCTTGCTTTCTTATTTAGCTCTTTTCTTTTACCATTTTGATAAACCTGGAAGTTCTTCGACATGTGCAGTCCCCTATCTGTATTCCACATGCACTCTGTTCCTGAGACCAGAGATTTCTATCAAGAAATGTCTAACGATAACCCTTACCCTAACAGTTAGAAACAGTTGCTCCCCTAGTACACCACACCAAGGGTGCAGCTACACTTACAAATTAAGTCGACTTAAGCTTGCTTAAGTCGACTTAATTTAATCTGCGTCTACACCATAATTCCTTAAATAAACTTAAGCTACTGCTTAAGTCGACTTAAGGAAATTTAAAGTCGACTTCATAAAACCTTGTTTAAAGTTAACTTAGCCAGTATGGACGCAGATTAGCCCTAAATTGACTTTAAGTCGACTTAAAGGGCTCCAGGGCTCCCCCACAGCCCTCCCTGCCAGGGTGGCTGGCATAGCCAGAGCCTGCCATGCCCCCCCAGAGGGCAGGACACAGCACTGCCCACCCCACTCCTATGCCCTGCCAGTGTCCCTGTCCTGCTCAGCCCCCATTGTACCCAGGTAAAATGGGGCAAATGCTGAGCCCCCTGGCACTTGGCAAGGGGTGCCCCCCCTGCCACCATGGACCAGTCCCAGGTCAACCTAGCCCCTAGAAGTTGACTTAGGCGTCCAGTGTGGACGCTCCAAGTTGATTTCGCAAGGTCCTCTTTAAGTTGACTTAATTTTTGGGTGTGGACATGCTAAGTCAACTTATTTGGCCAACTGTAGACATAGCCCAAGAGTTTAAGGGATGGTGCAGGTCAACACTTCTCTAGTTCCCTCTCGAATCAGAGAGGATCTGAAGCATAGTGGAATACAGACTGGGACCACACATGTCAATGGAACTACAGCTGCAGCAAAGTAACCTCCATTTCTTCTTTGAGGGCCGGTCCCCATGTGCATTTCACACATTGGTGATTCATATGCAGTATTCAAAGAGAGGGGTGCAGGGATGCAGCTGGTATACATGTATATAATACTGCTGTCCCAAAGCTGCACCTGCAGAAATGGCCTGATTACATTCCATGAAGATATGTATATAATTTCAGGCTGCTGCCTTACATAAATCCAATACAAGAGCTTCTATCGAGCTGCCTGTGCCTAGTGGGAAAAGCCCATACCCCAGCAGGTAGGAATCAATGGCTCAATGTCTAGTTGGCGACCAGTAACGAGTGGACTGACCCAGGGGTTGGTCCTGGGGCCAGTTCTGTTCAACAGCTTCATTAATGATCTGGATGATGGGATAGATAGCTCAGTAAGTTCGCGGATAACACCAAGCTGGGGGGAAATGGTAGACACGCTGGAGGGCAGGGACAGGATTCAGGGAGACTTGGACAAATTGGAACACTGGGCCGAAAGAAACCTCATGAGGTTCAACAAGGACAAGTGCAAAGTCCTGCACTTAGGATGGAAAAATCCCATGTACTGTTACAGGCTGGAGACCTCCTATGTACTGCTACAGGCTGTAGCAGCACTGTAGAAAAGGTCCTGGGGGTTACAGTGGACGGGAAACTGGATATGAATCAACAGTGTGCTCTTGTTGCCAAAAAGGCCAATGGCATATTGGGCTGCATCAGGAGAAGCGTTGCCAGCAGATCGAGGGATGTGATTATTCCCCTCTATTTGACACTGGTGAGGCCGCATCTGGAATACTGGATCCAGTTTTGGGCTCCCCACTACAGAAAGGATGTGGACAAATTAGAAAGAGTCCAGCAGAGGGCAACAAAAATGATTAGGGGAATGGGGCACATGACGTATGAGGAAAGACTGAAGGAACTAGACTTATTTAGTCTGCAGAGGAGAAGACTGAGGGGGGGATTTGATAACTTTCAACTACTTGAAGGGGTGCTCCAAAGAGGAGGGAGCTAGGCTGTTCTCAGTAGTAACAGAGGACAGAACAAGGAGCAATGGTTTCAAGTTGCAGGTGGGGACGTCGGGGTTGGATATTAAGAACAACTTTCTCACTAGGAGGGTGGTGAAGCATTGGAATGGGTTACCTAGGGAGGTGGTGGAATCTCCATCTTTGGAGATATTTAAGGTCCGGTTAGACAATATCCTGGCTGGGATGATTTAGTGGGAGTGGTCCTGCTTTTAGCAGGGGAATGGGCTAGATAACCTCATGAGGTCCCTTCCAACCCTATGATTCTATAATTAGCCTTATAGTTCTAGGTGCCACATTTCAGGAAAGACATGGACAAATTGGAGAAAGTCCAGAAGAGAGCAATGAAAATGAATAAAAGTCTTTAAAAAAATATGACAAAGAAAAATTGAAAAAATTGGGTTTGTTTAGTCTAGAGAAGAGAAGACTGAGGGGGAACATAACAGTTTCTAAGTATATAAAAGGTTGATGGAAGGAGAAGGATGATAAATTGTGCTCCTTAACCTCTCAGGTTAGAACAAGAAGCAATGGGCTTAAATTGTAGCAAGGGAGCTTTTAGTTGGACATTAGGGAAAACTTCCTAACTGTCAGGGTAGTTAAGCACTGGAACAAATTGGCTAGAGAGATTATGGCATCTACATCACTGGAGGCTTTCAAGAACAGATTAAACAAACACTTGTCAGGAATGAGAAGGTGACTCATCCTGTGCAGTTACTGAGATTCTTCAAGATGTGTGTCCCTGTGGGTGCTCCACTTCAGCTGCTGGCACATGCTCATGTCCTCGATTAGAGATTTCTATCAGCACCTCACTCAGCACATGACCTGATGCATAATCAGGCCCCTGCCCCCCGTTCCTTCTCTACCGTAGAGTCCTTAATTTGAACTACATAGTAGAGGGGAGGGAGGAAGGAAGGTAGTGGATCACCCACAGGGATACACTTATTGAAGAATCTTGGTTTCTGCACAGGGTGAATAACTTCCTCTTCTTTTTCAAGTGGTGTCCCAGTGGGTGCTCCACTTCAGGTGACGGTAGAGCTGCACCCCTAATTTGGATGAAAGGGACTTTGGAATTACTTGGGAGAATAGATAGCAGTGTAGTTAGTCCTATTGATACATCTGATCTGGAAGCCTGGATCAATAGCATAATGTTTTGTGAAAATATGTGCTGAGGCTCAGTAGCTGCTCTACGTATGTCTATGATTGGTGTGTTATTAAGGAATGCTATAGATGTAGACAGTGCTCTGGTTGAATGTGTTTTGACCACTTGGGGAGCTTGCAGGTTCTTTTGTTGCATAAACGAATACACCCTGAGAATTATTTAGATAATCTCGGCATGGAAATGGCTAAACCTTGGATACATAGAGTTTAGAGGATTTTCTGAAGGGTTTTATTTTGTCCAGATAGAAAGTTAGTGCACATCTGACACCTAATGTATGTCAAAATGCATCTTGCGTGCTATCATGAGATTTGGGGAAGACTGTAGCTAAGTGGATCAGATGATTTATGTGATAAGATGTGATAATTTTGGTATAAATTTTGGATGAGATCTGAGTGACTTTGTCCTTGTGAAAAATGGTGTAAGCTGGGTATACCATAAATGCCCCAATTTCTCCCACATGATGGGATAATTTAATGTCCACTTAAAACACCACCTTCCTGGATATGTGCATAGGCAAGCATGTGGCTAAGAGCTCATATGGAGTGCTGGTAATATCTCATAGTACTAGGTTCAAACTTAGGTGGGAGGACAGGCGGCAGGAGCTGGCCCCAACTGAGGCTGCGGACAGAAGCAGGCCCCAGCCAAGGCTGCCGCCGACGGTGGGGGCTGGCCCTGGCCACATGTGTGGGGCAAGCCAGCCCAGAGAGGCTGGGCCCCATGCACCTGCCCTATCCCTGGGCCAGCTGCTCCATCCTGGGGGCAGGAAGAGCCACGGTGTGGGCCATGCACTGCCCTGCTGGGAGCGGGACAGCGCAGGGTCAGGAGCGATCACTCCGTTCGCCTCCCCCCCCACCCCCCCGGGACAGTCCTGCTCAAAGCTGTCTGTCATGTTGAGGGAAGCCTATAAAGCAGTTCTAACCATGAGATGACCATCATTTATGAACGATCTGAACTGGTCTCTTACAGAATATCATCAGTAAAGTCCATGCTATAGTCATAATTTTCAGAGCAATGCAGAGTAGTTGGCTACATAGAGTTTTAACACAGTAGATGAGAACACTCACATCCAGAACAGTGTTTCCAGCCAGAGATCAGAGCCCAGGCCTTGTCTACACAAAAAAGTAGTATGATTTAATTAAAACGGTGAGGAAACGGATTTATTGATGAAGACCCCTTTCTGTGGGCTTATCTACCCAGTGCATTAGTCCACACCAGCTGTACATTCTAATGTATGCCAGTATATCATTCACTAATTAGACCACGTGGAGGAGGAGAATGCACATTAAAAGTTCTCTAGAGAAGATGTACTTACTTCTATTTCTTTTAAACGTATTTTCTTACTAATTTCACTGGGTGACAACTGATTCTTGTGTATGTGAAGGAGTAAATAACACTTCCTTATTCACTTTCTCCTCATCATTCATGATATTATGGACCTCTATCATCTTCCTCCCTTAGTCATCTCTTTCCTAAACTGAAAAATCTCAAGTCTTTAATCTCTCCTCCTATGGAAGCTGTTCTATACCCCTAATCATTTCTAAATCTTTTAGTTCCAATCTACATTTCTTTGAGATTAGGTGACCGGAACTGCACACAGTACTCAAGGTATGGGTATAACTTGGATTTATAAAGTAGCATTGTGATATTTTCTGTCTTATTATCTATCCCTTTCTTAATGGTGCCTGTTGACAAGTTCCAAAGGGATAGGCATGTTAGTCTAGTTCAGCAAAACAAACAAGGAGTCCTGTGGCCCTTTTAAAGACCAACACATTTATTTATCGCATCAGTTTTTGAGGGAGAAAATCCCACTTCATCAGATGCCTTGGAAATCTCATTCGATAAATAAATTTGTTAGTCTTTAAAAGCGCCACAGGACTCCTTGTTTGTTTTAATGGTTCCTAACATTCTATTAGCTTTTGTGATTGCTGCTGCACATTGAGCAGATGTTGTCAGAAAACTATCCACAATAACACTAATAATTCTTTAGTAGCTAATTTAGGCTGACTACTGTGGAGAAAGTTAATAAGGAAGTGTAATTTAGATGCCATCATTTTCTAAGTATAGTTGGGATTATGTTTAATGATGTGCACTATTTTGCATTTTTCAATACTGAATTTCATCTACCATTTTGTTGCCCAGTCACCCAGTTTTCTGAGATCACTTTTTAACTTTTGCAGTCTGCTTTGAACATACTGTGAATAATTTTTGTCATCTGCAAATTCTGCCACATCACTGTTTACCTGTTTTTCCAGATCATTTATGAATGTGTTGAACAGCACTAGTCCCAGAAAAGAACTTTGAGAGACTCTGCTATCTACCTTTGTCCACTGTGAAAACCGATCATTTATTCCCATTCTTTGTTTCTTACCTTTCAAAATATTCCTGATCCATCTGAATCCATCATTACTGATTCCCTCTTACCCCGTAACTACTTACTTTGCTAAGAGCCTTAATGAGGAACCTTCTCAGAGGCTTTCTGAAAGTCCAAGTACTCTATAGCCACTGGATCTCCAATGTCCATATTAATTGACCTCTCAAAGAATTCTTATAGATTGGTGAGGGATGATTTCCCTTTATAAAAGCTGTATTGACTGTTCCCCAACACATCATGTTTTACCTATTTAACTGATAATGCTGTTCTTTACTATTTCCAACCAATTTGCCTAGTACTGAAGTTAGTCCTGTCATTTCTAGAATCGCTTCTGGAGCCTTTTTAAAATATTGGTGTCACATTAGCTATCCGCCAGTCATCTGACTATGGATTTTTCTCTCATTACAACAAGTGATTTGACCTCACCCTCCTCCATGTGCTGTTTCCCAGTGTTTAAATCCTAACACCTATTTTGATTTGCTGTTACAGCCTGACCTGATCCTATGTCATACACTCCCCTGCATTTAATTTCCTCCCATTCTGTAAGCTTCCCATCTTCAAAGTGTCTGACGAAGTGGGATTTTCTCCCACGAAAGCTCATGCGATAAATAAATCTGTTAGTCTTTAAAAGTGCCACAGGACTCTGTTGTCTTTCTACAATAGACTAACACGGCTACCCCTTTGGAATTTGACTACATACTACAGTTAGTACTTCGGCAATTTTATATTTGAGTTCCTTAAGAAGTCTTGAATGAATATCATCTGATCCTGGTGACTTATTACTCAATTTATTAATTTGTTTGAAAGCTCTCTCTATTGGCACTATATTCTGGGACAATTCCTCTGATCTGTTACTTAAAAAGAATTGTTCAGGTGTGGGGATCTCTTTCATAACCCCTGCAGTGAAAATTGACACAAAGAATTAAGTTAGCTTCTCCTCCACGGCCTTTTCTTCTTGCGTGTCCCTTTATCACTTAGGCTGTCCAGTGGCTTCACTAAATGCTTCGTACGTCTGATGTACTTACACAGTTTTTCCTGTTAGATTTTGTATCTTTTGTTAGTTTCTCTTAAAAAAAATTTTAGGCTCCTTTATTATATTTTTAAACTTGACTTGCCAGAGTTCATGCTCATTCCTATAAAAACATTATTAAAACAATGTCTAATAACTGTTGTAAAAATTTTCATACTTGTATAGCTTGCAATAATCTTTTACACACTCACAAAAGTTACCATTTTTAGCCTATCTGTAATATACTGACCAGTCAAGATAATCCTTCTCTCACAGGGTAGACTGACAAGGGCTGCAGTTGTCTTAATGGAGCTGTTTTTCAAACGATGCCCCTCATCGCAAATAAGGAGATTAAAATCTATCATCTGAATTTGGTCCAAGGAGCGCAGCAGCATCTCATAACTGATTATCAGAACTGAATGAAGTGGGGAATTGATGAACTCTTCTACTTTGTTATCCTGTAGAGCATAAAGAAAAGTTGTATTACATAGACAATTCTCTTTGGAGTTCATCAATCTATTCCCTGATTCCCTGGTTTCTGGAAGAATTTCTGTTGAATGACATGAGCCATTCCCCATCTATCCCAGGATCTTGGACTATTTCTTCCCTCTTAATTTACAAAATAAATACGGGAATCTGACATGGCAATGCAGAATACTACTACTACACTGCTGAGCAGTTTTTTGTTCTTCCAGTAACCCAAGTCCGCTGAGGCATATTATTATGAAAGTGAAACCTACAGACATGCTGTAATAGCTATTTAGCCCTAATATTGTGGGTAAATTTCAAATAGATAATTCTAATGGAGATCAAGAAAATATCCAAGTGACTCCCAGTACATTTAGGGTGGGATCACAAGGTGCAATAGACACCAGTTTATATTGTGATCTCGTAAAAAGTATGCAACATTCATCACCTAAAATTCCCCTTCTAGTTTCAGTTCAGTCAAATAATCTTCACTCTATTATGAGCCACGTAGTACTAAGACAGTGTGCCCAGTAGACAAATTAGGGTGGCCTAGAACTTGGAACAGAGAATCAAGGACTCAGAAGCAGCTTCTTGACAACATTCCTGTTCTGCTGTATCCAGCAGAAAATCTATCCAAAATATTTTATTGACAACAGGAAAAACCCATGCAGCCTACTGTTTTGAACACTTACTGCTTTTTTCCTCCAGACAGCATTGATGTTTCTGATCATCTCACATTTACTCTTTGTTCTGGTCACTTTCCTTAATACTTATTTCAAGGTATAGAAATAAAAAAAAGACATCATATGAATTGCCTGTGTGATGGTAATTGAGTCTGAGCAGCATGGGAAATCAGATGTTTTAGATCTTGAGAGCAGCACTGGGGCTTAAAACAATCAAAAGTTCTGTGTAGTACAAGAAAAAGGTTTTGCCAGCTGAGATGGCCGAACGTAGTCACATTTGCACAAAGAAGTTATAAAATGACAATGACAGACACCTTTTTATTTAAACCTTTGCACCGTACCTATTGATTCGCCATTAAAATCTTTTTGTCTCATTGGACCATCCAGACATGCCACAGACTAGTCAAAGGCTTATTATCTTTATATATCAAATATTCATAAACATATGAACTAATATCACTGCAACAAGAGACTCTATTGTCCAAAGTCACTTAATAGAATAGTCTATTTTATATCCCAAATAGTTCATTTAGCAACTAACATTAACTATGCTACTACTACTAATACGTGCCATACCAATATCCCACAGTCAACCATCTAAAATCCTTCAGTGTACCTCTCTCCTTGAAAGCCCAACTGATGAGTCTTGCAGCATGACCTGAAAGGTGAACTCATTTTCCAATGGGCTCTCCCCGTTGATGATACAGGATGATCACTCAGGCTGAAAACAATGGATGGTTTCTTCAGTAGGGCCCTAACAAATGTTTTCTTAAAGGAAGCCAAAATCCATTTTTCCTAGAAAGAGGTGATGACAATCTCCTCTATCAGTTAGGCCCAGTTCTTCCCTGCTAGTCTACTCCAACTACAAAGGACATGGCTCCCACCCATATGTTGCAGCTTGAAGCTTCCTCAATCCCCCCAGAATTTTTAAAATTATGCTTTTCCCTGCTAGCCAAAGCTCAATTACCAAAACCAGAAAACATAGTCTGGATCTAAGTAATCTGATCCACTGGCTTAGCAACCCTATTTACTCATTACACACCCTATCATATTCTTTGCTATGGTCAAATATAATAGGTATATGAAGATGAATCTGGAGTTAACAATGCACTTTGTAATCATTTCAAAACTTTCATTCATCCTCTCAACTCTTTTATAAGTTAAATAGTTGTTATAACTCCCTGTAATGGAGCATACTGGCCCTTTAAGCATAGGCCATACACACACTGCTTTCTCTCTCAGACAAGGGTAGATGCTGATGGGAGAAGGAAGCCAAAATGAGAAGGCAGAGCTCCCACTATGAAGGGCTAAACTGACAACTTCATGAAGAGCAGACTGGGATAGAAGAAGAGATCAGGGTGTGGTAGAAGAGCTAAAGTTAAGTTAATGATAAAATTTATTTTGAGGACCTATTACTTGGGGTTGGTTACCTCAGATGGGGTTTGTGAGTGTTTGCATCTGTGTGTGCGCGCGCACGTGTGTTAGCCACAAGAAAGACTATGCAATGATCTTAAGGGATTCTAAGAAAGGGAACCCAGCGGCAGGCTATGCAAGAGCTTACACCAGCCAGAAGGTGCATAGGAGCCCACCCTGGTAAACCACCATTTTAAAGATTCAAAAACTGAAATGAAAGTTTAAGGCCTTGTACACACTGCAAAGTTATTGCGCGATAAAGCCCTTTATCGCGCAATAAGAAGCAGAGCGTACACACTATACTTACAGTTTTTGCGCGTTAAGACCCGTCTTGTTGCGCAAGATGTAAACCACCAAAACGAGCGTGGTATCTCTTAACGCGGAATAGCTATTGCGCGACAGCCCGTGTGTGTACACTTCCCCTCCCTTCTGCACCCCCGTCAGTACTCTATTGCCGTGACGTCATTTTTCCCGACCTCCCCTTCTGTCCCGCGAATTTTTGAATTCCCCACTCTCCCTTCTGTTTTGCTTTTCGGTGTTGCTGCCTCTGTGTGCTCCGCTCGCAATGTCTTCGCGGCGCAGCAAACGATCTCCGGCTTGGACGACAGCAGAGGTGATGGACTTGATAGGCATCTGGGGAGAGTCCGCCGTGCAGTCACAGTTACGTGGCAGCCGGCGGAATTTCGACATTTTCAGGCAAATATCTCAGGCGATGACTGAGAAGGGCTACGAGAGAGACACTCTGCAATGCCGTGCCAAGGTGAAGGATCTGAGGATAACCTTCCACAGAGCCAGAGAGGCTAACCGGCGCTCTGGCTCCGCGCCAACAACATGCCGCTATTACAAGGAGTTGGAGGCCATCCTGGGAGGCGATCCCACAACCACCCCGATCTTGACCGTTGACACCTCTGTGACATCGTCAGAAAATGACAAGGTAGCTGAAGGCGAGGATGCTGTCCTGGACGAGGATGCAGAGGGGGAAGAGGACGAGGACGGTGACGACGGAGCCACTGAAATGGGGAGCCAGGAAGTATTCGACACCCCTCCAGAGACCAGCTCCACGGATTCCTTGGGCACGCCGTCCCAGGAATCAGCCGATGGCAGCTCCGGTAAGTTGGCCTTGCGGTGCTTTCTATTCTATCAGCTACAGCTTGGCGTGTACAGTAGGATAAAACGTGTTCTGTCCTCCTTTTTTCTGTCTTCTTTTGTGCGCGTAACAGATGTGGCGTGTGGCCACTGTCGTTACATAAAAACAGCGTCAATGAATGCCTCGATTGACAAGTACTCGTCCCCTCTTAAGTCACTGAAAGCGCTCTCCAAATATTTCCAAATTCTTCTTTTGAAATTGGAAGGTAGAGCCAGCCGTTGCCCTCCCCCACTCAGGGAGAATTTCCCTCTCATTCTCGCTAACACCGCCGCGGGAACCATTGCAGCGCACAATCCTGCAGCGTACGGTCCCGGCTTGAAGTCAGCCACATGCAGAAGATGCATTCTCGCTTGCATAGGCACTCTAAGCAGTGTCATATCAGCTTCTATTCCAGCCATCTCTGACACAGGATCAGAACAAGCAGTGGCAATAGTCAACTGTCCCGTGGAGCAACTCACAGCAACCCGTCCCTCGCTTTGGACAATGGTCATGCCCCCCCACGCCTCGGTATGTACTCGCTATAGTAGGCGAGGAATGTGTAGGGAGAACATCTTTCGCTGCACCACAGCAAGGTTTGAACAATAGCGGCATTTAGAATGTTTCATATGTACGCAGGAACGACCTTCGATGGACAATGTACAGCTGCTGTGGACCGTCTGAGAAAGATAAGGCGGAGGCCTCGAAGGAGCAAGGAAGATATCTTCAAAGAGCTCATGGATTCCCAGGAAGCATCCGCTAGGGAGACAAGGCAGTGGAGGAGGCAGTGCAGGCAGGACAGGAGAGAGAACAGCGCAAGAAGGGAGAGGCAGAAGGATGCACTAATAGACATTCTGCACGAGCAGACAAACCTCCTGAAGACCATGGTCGGTCTGCTCCAGGCTCGCGCCCCCCCCCCCCCACCAGCCTCCTCTGCCTTTCCCTCCACCCACACAGCATTCACCTCCAAAACAATACATAGAGCACCATGGTCACCCTTGGTATAATGTTACATCTACCCCTCCCCCAACTTATGTCATGGAGTCCCGCACTTACACCCATCTTTAGACACCCCCCCCAGCTGCTTTATCATTTTTGTTCTTTCAATAAAGTTCAGAGACTGTTTAATAAACAAAGCCTTTTTGTATTTTCATTTACAGTAAGACACTGATGATTGCATTTCAGTCAAGAAAGAATAAAAAAATAGGACTCTATTTCCCTTAACCTTTGTACTTAAGAATAATATATGTATAACATGAAGTACAGAAAGGGCGATGCTGTCCTTCAATCCCCATCAAAAAAATGGGTTTTCAATGCCTCCCTGATGCGCACCGCCCTTAACTGTGCACCCCGGATACCCCTGGTGTCCGGTTGCTGGAAGGCATGTTCCAGACGTTCTGCCTCCCTTGTCCACGAGTTCATAAATCTCTCCCCCCTGTTTTCACAGATATTGTGAAGGACACAACACGTGGAAATCACAACTGGTATGTTGTCCTCATGCAGGTCAAGCCTGCCATAAAGCGATCTCCACCACGCTTTTAAGCGGCCAAAGGCACACTCCACAACCATTCTGCACCTGCTCAGCCTGTAATTAAAACGCTCCTTTGCAGGATCCAACTTCCCGGTAAAAGGCTTCATAAGCCATGGCATCAGTGGGTAGGCGGGGTCACCAAGGATAACCACGGGCATCTCCACACCCTGCACAGTCAGTTTTTCGTCAGGAAAAAAGGTGCCCGACTGTAGCCTTCTGAACAGTCCTGAATTCCTGAATATGCGGGCATCGTGAACCTTCCCTGACCAACCCGCATTTATGTCCGTAAACCGACCACGATGGTCCACCAGTGCCTGAAGAACCATGGAAAAATATCCCTTGCGGTTAATGTACTCGCTGGCGAGATGGTCGGGCGAGAGAATAGGGATGTGGGTCCCATCTATTGTACCCCCACAGTTCGGGAAGCCCAAGTCCTGAAATCCCCAGGGTCACCGTCCTCCTTAACAAAAGACGGTTGATGGCTGCACACTTGTGACAGTGCTACTCCAACGGTCGACTGTCCGACACCGAACTGGTTAGCAACCGAGCGGTAGCAGTCCGGAGTCGCCAGTTTCCAGAGGGCAATAGCCACACGCTTCTCCACTGTGATGGCTGTTCTCATCCACGTGTCCTTGCGATGCAGGGCAGGGGCAAGCTCACGGCACAGTTCCATAAATGTGGCTTTGCGCATTCTGAAGTTTTGTAGCCACTGCTCATCATCCCACAGCTGGAGAACGATTCGGTCCCGCTTGTCTGCCGGGACCAAACATGGCGGTTCAGGCTGTGCAGCTGGTCTGCAAAACTGATCAGAATATCAGTTCTGCTCTCAAGGCTATCAGTCTCCAAAGTGGAGTCATCCGAGTCCTGCTCTGAGTCAGAGCCAAAGGCGTACTGCAACAGAATCTGGGCTGTGTTCACAATGCTGAAGGCAGCATTCAAGATCACAGCTGAATCCATGGAGAATCTGAAAAGGCAGTGACGGAAAGACGGTTTCTTCAGTTTGAAATTAGCGCCCATTGCTATTGGCGACTGCTGGGTAGCGTCGGTAGCGCAATGCACCACGGGAAATGATATTGGGGACTGTGGGATAGGTACCCACAGTGCACTTTGTTTTGCTGGAGGACTGAGAGAAGGGGGGGGGGGGCTTTGATCCCTTACAGCATGCCGAGTGTGTACGCGGTATCGCGCAACAACCACCACGGAACATTTAACGCGCAACAGGGTAAGTGCGCAATAGTGATGCTAGTGTGTACATGGCCTTAGTGACTTGCCCAAAGCCGATTAGTATGAAATCTGCACAGTTCCTGAATCCAACTCCTATATTCTGAACACACCTTTCTTGGCAACAGTTCAGTGGTCACTGAAGTCAACAGAAGTCTTTCCACTGATTTCAGTGAAGGGTAAATGATCAACATATGAAGACTCAAGTAACACAAACTTTCATTTTCTTTTCCTTGTAGACATTTTTCTTCTTAAAGTAGTGGTAGTAGTATTCTGGGAACAGATTATGACAATACTCCTTCAAATTTCTATTTCATACACCAGTAACATGGATTAATGAAATCTGCTTGGCTGTAAAATACAATCTTTAAGAGAGAGCTTTTATTTTGACAGCAAAGTCCTGTATGTGACATTTGTGATTTAACATAACTAAAATATGATCAGGTTTTAACATTAAGTAGAAAATGATGTACTTGTTTTTAGAATTGATTACTGAAGGGTCAAGGGCAGTGCTGAACATTTCCATGTACAGGTAAGGAAAACATGCCTATCTTCTCTGAAAACATGCCTGGTAACCATTTGAATTTATTATTTTGTATGCAAAAAGTAAAAAAGATGGAGACACACCCTTTTTATGTTATACTGAAGAAACAATAGTTTGATAATTGCCATTTTTCCTTATAAGATGGACAGAAAATTATTATATGAAATACTTCATTGTATTGTAGGTAAGTTGTATTGTTATCTCACTTTTGCATTTCTATGTTTTTTGGGGTTTTTTGTTTTTTGTTGGGGTTTTTTTTGCTTTTTAGGAGCCCAATCTTATAAACTGCTGACTGTTCTCAAATTCCAATGGTTTCAATCACATAAATAAGAATGTTAGAAGGATTTAAAGGAAAAGAAAATATGTTGCTATCACATTAGTTGCCAGTAAGTTAAATATTTCCCCCCATTATTAGTGTTATAAAATACCCCAAACTGAGAGAAAATATGTGACAACTTCGAAGTATCTCTTCTGGTAAACACTTTATTTTGCATTATGTTGAATCCTCTTTGCACCAAAGCTGATCTCTTGGACAACTAAAACAGCTGATCATCTACTTTGCTCAAACTCAGTTACTTTCACACAGACAATTTCTGCCCAATGAGTGCTCTTCAGTTCCATAGCTTGAAATAAGTTACATGAAGACTAATAGTGGAAGCAGAGGATATACGAGTTAAACAGACATCTAGACTGGCCTCGGTGGAAGATACATATGTTCAGCAGTTTAGCAGAACTAGATGCTAACTAAGTTTAAAAAAAAAAGCAAAGGAGGAACACATGGGAAAAATGTATAATTTTGTAAAACATGTAAAAAGACTTGTAAAAATAGGTTTTGTTTAATCTCAAAGAGTCACTATTTCATACAGACCACAAAGTAAGATTGGCAAAAATGAAGTGTCTAGGACCATGTCTACACTGCTTGCTACAGCAGCTAAGCTAGAGCCTTGAAGCTATAGTATATTTTTCACACCCCTAAATGCCCTAGCTATGACAACTTAACTTTTAAATATAAAACAGGCCTAACTGTTCATCTAGTCACAAAAAATATTAGGTCAGATTTAAGAAGGCAGCATTCTTTCTGTTGCTTCATACTAATTTACTTACAAGTAATTATCAGGTTAAAAAATTTATTTTTGAAAATAAATTACCATACCTTTGTTCCTAACATCACAGAGTAATAATAATGATTTTAAAAAATTTTTTTAAAGCTTTCTTTTCACTATTTCACTTCTTTATTTTTTGCATTACTCTAATCCTGGACAGTTAAAGTACACTAGTCAGTTTCTAATCAATTTCACTTTTGGTTTTTATGCCTACATTTCACTCCTCCAATGTCTGGGTTGCAAACATTGTAGGCAAATATCTGCTTGTTTAAAAAATAGCTTATTTGGAATGTTTTTTTTTTTAAAAAAATTGGGCCAAGATTGACCTTTTTAATATAAGTCTCACCTGATCAACTGTAAACACTTTGATCCTTTCACTCCCCAGCCATTTCTGAAATTCTTTTTTCCAGTTCTTCACTAGACTCCCAGGTGTGACAATTAGTGCCTGTTTTATTATGGGTTTGCATCCATATGGCCCCTGACGTAAGAGAGTCCAGACAAGCGAAATGCATTGCAATGTTTTCCCTAAACTCATTTCATCAGCAAGAATAGCTCCGTATCTGCCACTTACTCTGTAAGAAATAATTACAACACAGTAATACAAAGGAAGCCCTACAAGTATTTGCATTCTGATCTGAGGAATATGTAGGGGTTTTTTTTAAACTATATAAAATCTATTTATTCCTACTACTATGAGCTGATACAGTTTTTCATTCAGTTAAACCCAAAAGTTCTACGTGCCTGTATGAAACTCATGTTCATTACTAGATTAACATACGGATCATCCAGAATTAGAGATCTTAGTTGAAAAAAATCTTTCATTATTAAAGATGTTTAATTAGTTTACATTCAAGCACATTAACACATACCTTCTTAAGTACCCTATAGTATAAAAGGCTGAAGAAACTAGTGTAAAAGTAGTATAATCATTTTTCAACAGAGTGGTACATCAAGGTACCTTTAACTACATTGTCAATTTCTGAAATATGAACCAGCACCGCACTTTGGCTTGGGTCAGATGGTTTACAGGATAATTCAACCATTGTCTTTTAACATGAATATACAGAATGAATCTCAGTATTTTGAGTGGTTTTTTTGTATTTTTTTAACAAGCTAAAAATTACGGGAATTAAAATTAAGAGGACAGTTATTCTCCTACCTCATTCCCATCACACACTCATACAGGAACCCAATTCCTTCTTTCTGATGTGGGCGAAGATGATTTACAAGGTAGGGATCCACAACTACATCTACCACAGGTAAACCAGCCTTATTGAACATCCACTGATGATCTGGAGTTGGACGTGGCATAACTAAGGAATCTTAAGTTTCAAAACATACAAAGATATGCAAGAAATACATTTTGAATGATTTTTGTTTACTTCCTAAACAAGTATTATTGTTTTTTCAAGATACCTATAACAAGTATTTACTAGCCTTCAATAACTACTGAAAATTGCTTTTTAACATATTCCTCATTCCTAGACAAAAGATACAAAGAGCAACTGCTGCTATCTTACTTAAGAGTGCCTTATATCCTAAAGGATTCAGAAGTAATTTACATACATATATATAAGAACCATTTCACCCATCATTTACTACAATCAGCCACTTTGGGATCGCCTATAGTAGCTGATCAATTGAGGATCAGGACAATAATCAGTTTAGGACAGGAAGTAAGGAAAAATACTTCATCCAATTAAAAGTGAAAAGAATACAGAACACAATTACTCAAAATAGAATTTTCTCAAAACATTGTGGCTAACATTTCCTTTACAAATTTATAAACCATAATCATCTTTCTGTCCCCATCCCCAGTGATGACACAGGAAGGAGCAAAACACTTTGGAGTCCCTCATCACCACTGGAGGGGGTTAATGTTGAGCAACACAAGAAAGTGAACAAATACAGCATTCCCTACTCATGATAGTTTAGACTTTAGAGCAGTGGTTCTCAACCTGTTTTCCGTCGCGACACACCTGACAGATGATGTTCCCCTGAGTCTGCCGGTTGCATTAGTGCTTAGGCTGAGAACACTTGGGAGGCTGCTGCACTCTGAAGGATGCAGCGCTCTGGGACCTGGGTGGGGGAGAGTCAGGCCAGTGCAGGCTGGTGCCCTGGCTCGATGGGGCCAGGTTTATTTTATTTTTGTGGGGCAGACGGTGACCTCTCTCCCCACCCCACCCCCGCAGCCCAGGATCTCTGGGTTGCAGCCCCTAAATCTCTTTACTCATCTGGCCTTGGCTGCTGCCTGTGTTGTGCAGCAGGGGTGGGCTGTTGAGGGCAGGAGAGAGTGGTGGGTGGCAGGAGCCACAAGCTGGCTCCAAGCTGAACTGCCAATTTTCCATGACACATGTCCCAGCTCTTCGCGACACACCTTTGTGTCCCAAAAAAGTGGTTGAGAAACGCTGGTTTAGAGATTAAGAGTCCCTATCCTACGGGGTTCTGAGTGCTGTTAACTTCCATGTGAGTAGAAAGTCTCAGCTTACAGGAGGCACTCAAATCCATCACAGGTTTGGCCCCGAAAGACAAAATATTGGAAAGAACTCAGGTCTTTCACGTAGCACTGCAGAAACAGAGAAAATGCAGCCAACTTTGCAGCTGAACATAGTAGCACTACCCAACAATTTAGAACAAAAAGCTCATATCTTGAAACCACTGCGGGAAATTCAAGGAGACAAAGCACAATAAAATTGGAATTAGATCAGAACACTGGTTTCTTAACAACTCTACTCTTACAAAAAGTGCCATAAAAACCACACATGGTTAGGACCTTATTATTATTTATTCGTATAGGGTAATGTGGTAGTCAATTTACAGAGGTAGGAAGATGTGCAATCTTATAATATCAGAAAATGACATAAAAGTAAGAAACGGGATGGGATATGAATGTTACTGCACCATGAATATGAAGTGGGGATTTAGCTGCATTTTTAAAAGTAAGAGTATGTACCATTTATTCTGATGACATTCCAAGAAACGTTATGTTTTTCTCTAATATGAAACATGACACCTTCTTCAGAATATTATCCCTAAACAGCAGGCTGAACCACTGCCTTATTAAAGGCAGATGGAAGATATTGACTTGCTGAATATTCAGCACCACTTTCTGCAGTTACCAGGTGCTCTCCCTGATCCTCCTTACCTTGTGGGATTTAATGGGATGACAGCACAAAGTAACTATAATACTGTGTTTCCGAACCTTTTCCATGCAATAGGTGTCTTACTGAGTTTGGGCAGTTAGTTACTTTTTGTGTTAACACACTGGGACATACGTTTCCCCGGGAAACAATTCTAACTTTGTTTAACATCTTCACTGCTAGCCCTCCACAGCAACTACCATGCTGGTGTAGTCAGTCAACACTCCATTAAATTTGCTGAAAAGCTAAAACTTTCCTAGAACGTTTGGCACCAGTCAAACAGTTTCTCTTTTCAGCATATTCATTTTTCTTCACCAGTCTATTTTCAGAACCATTCTGCTTTAAACAACTTGTATAGCCTCCAATATTATTCATAAGTAACTGCTGTAAGACACTTCTGGGAATGAAGAATGTTTTAGGATACTGCCCTTGTCTCAAATATCAATGATACAGCCCCAGAACTCATGCTTTACAGTACACCAGTCACTTGCATTATAGAACCCTGTATGGTGTTATTTGTTAAACATGACTTACATTGTGATACCCTAGATTTTCATTCAATACTGGCATAGGGAACATTAAAACTTTGGTTATGCATTGAGCTTTCTTCCTAGAGGACAGAGGATTGTTAAATAGACAACAGAATTGCAAATCTTACTTGGTGTGTTTGGGTCATGGCGAGGTTTGCAGTTGTGAGGATCTTTGAGTAGATTTTCTTTAGCACTTGGCTTGCAGACATTTTTGAATGGGCTATGGAATTGTTTCTGGGTACTCTGTGAAGAAGCAGTTGGGACATTGGTGGAGGTCCCTAGAACAGTCTGAAAACACTTGCCACTGCTATAGTCCTCTGCTGAAATTATACCCATCACTTCAATTTCTTTTCCTCCAATCATCAGTGTTTGACCTTCATCAAGACTTTCGAGATCTTTAGATTTATATCCAGCACCTAAAAGTAATAATTCATTTACTTCTGTTTAGTAATTAATTAGACCAAGGGAGTGGATATCACTCCCTTAACATCAATATTCAATTTGGGAAATGAAGTGTCAAATCCTTTAATTAAGCATATGAATTCAAATAACTTTTCACCCTAACAAGAAAAAGTGGCAACAAATGAAAATACATTCAAATAGATCAAAATATAAAGAAAAAAAAAAAAAATCGAATGCACCATCATCTGAAAATGGCTATAGTAAGCATTTTCAAAACTACTATGAATTATCCTCTTATAACTGAATATAAGCATGCATTAGACCTTGGAGTATCCACTCTATTTCTATAGAGTAGCTCACATCTTAAGAAAGGAACTTCCCCCCTCCCGCTCATGGTCACAAAAACACCTTCTTGTCCTGTTTGCAATCTCCTAATATGCCTGTAGCAATCACGGCAATGGCTTATATGGGATAAGATAAAAATATATTTTAGTTGCCTTTAAAGGCAATTTAGCAAATGGATCAGGGTGAGCCAGCACCAGGTGACCAGCCACCTCTCTCTAACAACAAGCAAGTGCTTTGTGCACCACCAGTAATCAGTGGAGAAAATATCTAATCACTCCTCAATAGCCAGCTGTGAATTCAGTTTGGTTCTCTGACAAGAAAGTGCAGCTGTTCCAGTTTTGGGGCTCTGATATTCTTGAAATAAACTGAAGTGGTTGCTGGGGCCTAGCGAAATTAGTATAGGCAGCTTTAAGCACATAAAATCTGATTTTTCTGAAGTTTTGCCTTTTAAGACAAGAAATTTTTAATCTTTCCAACATAAAAGTTTCCATGTTTAGCTTTCTATTAATTCTGGGAAGTGCCATGTGCCTTAGATCAAAACCTTCAATATTATCCTCCGCTAAACCAAGTTAATATGATTTTAACAAAAAAAAGACCCCAGGTGGTTGATGCATTCCAGACGTTTCTCACGCTCTATTTTGTTTTTCTTTTTTTAAGTCAAGCAAGTCAGTGTATATATAGTTTTGATACAAAGTAATTTAAATTAAATTTGTATGGCAAAGATTATGTACCAATTAAAGTGCCTGGCAGCAGCAAAGTTTGCAACATTAGGTTTGTAACAAAAAATTAGAGAGGTCATTTCTGTCTTAAATTCAAACCCAAGTGCATTTTACAGCAAAACAGAATAAAATTGCATACTTTAGCTTCACTGGCCACTTAAAATATTGCTTCTTTTTCAGGCAAAATTGTTGAGCTAACTGACTACAACCTATAGCTTACAAGCCTTATTTTTTTCCTTAATAAAAAATAAAAAATGTGTCTTACAATAACTATTTCTAAGACTGCAAGAGTAAAAATTGATGAACAACCAACTTGGGCTTGCCTTTCAGGCAAAGGCAATATTTCTAGCTACTCTTCATTGGAGTTGAAAAACGCAATTCCAATCTCTCTCAGTCACCATATTTCTAAACAAGAGGTGAACAAGTAATCCATTCAAATGGAGGTTCAGTCTTAGGCCTGCCTGCTCGGCTGTGCATTTGTCCCTGGTTCTAACCCACTTCTCCAGGACATTGTGTGCGCGATTCACATCAACAAGATTCAGCTCCTACCTTTTGGTACCTCTGCTAACCTGGTTGGCCCCTAAAGTGAATTAGCCTCCCACATCTTGCCCTGTACTTTTTTCCAGGTGTGCAGGAAACGCAATCCTTTTATATCCCCCCAAAACACTTCTGCTTGTCCTGGGTTTCTGTACAATAGGCTTTTCCCCCACAGACCACAGCTTGGTAAACACTAATTTACACAATTTATAAACAGCTTCTTAGATCTTCATTCACAGATTCATGGACTCATAGCCTTTAAGGTCAGAAGGCACCATCATAGTCATCTAGTCTGGTCTCCTGCACATTAAAGGCCACAAAACCTTACCCACCCAATCCTGTAATAGACCCCTAACTTCTGAATGAGTTTCTGAAGTCCTCAAATCATGATTTAAAGACTTCAAGTTACAGAGAATCCACCATTGTCACCAGTTATATCTACAAGTAACCTGTGCTCTATGCAGCAGAGAAAGGCAAGAAAAAACCCCTCTGCACTCAGACAACCTAACGCGAGGGAAAATCCTTTCCAAACCCACGTCCGGCAATCAGTCAGACCCTGAGTCTACGGGCAAGGCTCTCCAGTCACACACCTATGGAAGAATTCTCTGTACTGTAGTACCTCAGAGCCCTCTCAATCTAGTGTCCCATCACCAGCTGTTGGAGATACTGGCTGCTAATAGTCACAGATCATCTACATGCCACTGTAGGCTGTCTCAGCATACTATTCCATAAATTTACCAAGCTCAGTCTTGAAGCCAGTTAGATTTTTTTGCCCCACTGCTCCCCTTGGAGTTTTTTGCTCCCATTCACAACACACTTTAATTTTAGGACAATGTTTAAGTAACAACTATATATAAATCAATAATACCTCTTCCAATGTCTTTGCCTTCCATATCTTTCAGTATCACAGATGTTCCTTTTGCAATAAGAACAGCATCACCTTCCCACTTCTTGTGTTTTTTCTTTGAAGCCTTACACCACACAACATTAAAGTATTTTGAAAGGTAGTGAGGTTCTTCATCTTGTTCCCCGTGTCTTGCTATTTCTGGTGTTGGCACCTGCACTGGATCTAAAAAGAAATAAAATCTCTAAGAATATCAAAAGATTTGTTTATTTAGAGAATTATTTTTTGTAAAACAACACTATCATCAATCAAATGCAGCCTGTGCGTTTTCTGCTATGCAATATAAGATGACACAGTTCTTGTTCTGAGTAGCTTACAATCTAATTGAGATAGAGACAACATGATTCAGACTCAAACCAATGGATGGGGATGCAAGCTCAAAGAGACATTGATTTTATTAAATAGTGTGCAGAAAGCATATGCTTTTAGGAAACGTTTTCAAGTAGGATGACAGTTTAGTCCAAGGGAAAGAGATCGTTCCAGGTGTAGATTGGAAGGAGGAGACAGTGGATGAAGGATAAAAAGGAAGACTTTGAAATAAAGGGGTGAGAGGCAGAGCAGTAGGAAACGAGAATAGGGCCTCAGGAGGTGGAGATGAGCGATGCCTTGAAAATTAAGATGGTAACCTAGAACTTAATGCAGAAGGAGAGGCCAATGAATGGATCTACAACTATAGCCAAAAAGATTGAATTCAAAGTGACGATTAGTGTACCTTTAGAAAATCTGAAAAGTTAGAAATGTTTTACATGTTCAGTTGAAAGAATTTCACCCACTTCCCTTGTATCATGTTAAAAACCATCAGCTATCCTAAAAACCTGAGAAACAGCAGCATCACTTGAGATTGCAGCAAATCAAATGTTTCTATCCATAATCGTGAATTTGGCACCACTGCAACTACTTATATGTATCATCAATTCAAATATTAGCTGAACATAATTAGGTTAATAGTAGTAAGCATCCTTCAGTCTTGAGAGACCATTTGCCCCTCAGAAGTAAAAAAATGTACTCAGTTGGTTTTATGGAAGCTGTGGCTGAAGAGGCCTACTCGAGAGAGACAATCTTTGCCATATTTGTCACATTTAACAGTGGTGTTTCGATCCTTTTGGCTCTCCCTTCTGCAAGATCTTTTCTCCTCTGCTAAACTGGACTGCTTAGTCTCATAGCTTTGGAGACTTTTATTAAGCTCTTGTTTCCAAAGGCTGAGTGGAATCCTCCCAGTTACCCATACCCATGACCATTTCTTTGAGATTTTGCTTGCACACATCCTTCAAATGTAATTTTGGGTGTCAGTTAGATCTTTTTTCCCCGAGGCCAATTTGCCATAGAGGATGTTCTTTAGGACACCCATCATTCATTTTGCACACATACCCTAACTAGCGGAGCCATCTCTGTTTAAGGAGTGTTTGCATGCTGGGTTTGCTGGCCAGCTGGAGCATCTCAATGTCGGTGACTCAGTCCTTCCAGTATTAGCTGGTTGTATGCAAGTATTAGCTGAATATAATTATGTTAATAACTTTCAATATTGCAGGTAACTGTTGTCTAAACTATTGAATAAACACTAAGATCACATGCCTTCCATGAGTTACCAGTCTGGCATGAGTCAAGTAACCATAGAATAAGTCTGCAACATTAACTGAAGGAAAATCTGTAACATTTCTTTTCAGCAAAGCACACGTACACAACATCAAAGTGAGAATCAGACTAATTTTCATGAAAAGACCCTTGCATTCTGGTCAAGGCTTAATCAGCTTGATCCTTTGATTCCATCTATGATTTGACACTTAAAAGACGAACTCTTCATATGCATTTAGACCAGAAGCAGGAAATGTAAAACTCATCTATAATAATGACCTGAGAAAAAGGACAATCAAACAACCTGTACATCTAATGGTAATTTTCTTAAATTGCATAACATGATTATATGAACTGCCTACAAATTAATGTAAAATTAAAATTATATATATGCCAGATATTTTATTTAGTGATACAAGATTTTCATCCTCCAACACTTCACAAATTTCAGCCCCAGACCTGTACAAGGATCCATTCCCATGGAGCTTTGTGTGTGTGCTCAGAGTCCCTGAAGTAAATATGTGAGTAAATCTCTTCACATACTCAGTGTATATACATGGATCATTTAATTCACAACAGAAATGCCTGCACGTCAAAGGTGCAGCAAAGCACCTATTTAAGAGTACGCAGCAACACTGCACAGTAGCTGGAAACAAAAAAAAGGAGAAAAGACTCCTCTTCTCCACTTTTGAATATACAGGAGAATTTAATGTAGGTGAAGGGTGGGAATTTGACAAGAACCATGAATAAATCCTAGCACTCTTGCAAAAAGTGCCCAAGAACAATCAGTGGCCAGAAGTAGTCAGGATGGTGGGGTTTGTTTTTGTCAAATATTGAGGACATCAGCTAGAGCAGTACAATGATCTCCTCACCATGCTGGGGCACTGAGTCAGTACCAACACAGCCCTCACAAATGAGTTCACAGAGCCTCACTATCCATTTTACAGTCACTATCTTTTACACTATTAATTATACTTAAAAATCTCCATGGGTATTCTTGATGTGAATCACTTCTTGATGTGAATTAGCATCCAGGCCGATATTAAACCCTCAAATTGTTTTTGTATATACCCAATTTAGAGCAAAAGGGAAAACAAAATAGGTTATAATGATAATTTAGGGAACTGTTAGTTTTTGCAATTTGCCCCTGAGTGAAGAAAGCCAGAAAACAGTATCAAATAATATACCACCCACACACTAAGTGAGAGAAGTAAAGATTATGTAAAATGTTATTGTGTTCAGGTGCATTTCCCAAGTCAATCTTCTGAATCATCATTGCAATTTACATATATAAAATAGCTAGCTTGGGTATCTTTCTTTTGTAGACAAAATATTCTCATTATTACCACTGTAGCATAGTGCTACGTCAAAGGGCCAAGAAATTTGGCTTTGTTTGCAGGCAATATTTCATACTTTTAAAATAAAAATCACTACATACCCCAATATATTTTTATATGTATGGTTGTTAATGCCAGAGACTACTGGATCTGTAAGAATCTATTGGCTCGTCTATACAGGACATTAGTGGGTGGTAAGAGAGAGTGTGAATCTACGGTGCACTGGTCTGCTGTGCAGAAATATCCCATGGACACAGCTACGGTACTGCATCTCGGTCATACACCAGTTTAAAACAGCAGTACATCAAAACACACCAAAGAACTTTTAAAGCACCCTGTTGTAGAGTTCACAAGGAACTTTAGTGCATGGAATACCAGTATGCTGTAGGTTCAGACGCTGACTTGCCACACACATAGCCTATCTGGACAAGCTCAATATTTTCTTTACACCATCAGTGATGTTCACTGACTTATATTAAACCTTACATTCAATTTGGAAAATAAAAATGGATTTGTATGTTTTTCACTTTTGTTTGTACCCATCAATTTAATGTAACAGTTTTATTCCAATAGCACAATGCTTGCAAACACTGGGTAAAAATTTTCAGGCAAATAGTTTATTCGAGGGGGGGAAATGCAGTTTGAGTGAACTCAAAACGATTCATGAATTTGACAAAATGTTTCGGCCATTTATAAAACAACTGAAGGAGGTGGTGCCCTACCTTATAAACTGACATCAAGTGGATAGGGCACTCACCTAAGAATCTGATTCGGAAGCCCCAAGTTCAAATTCCCACTCTGCAACAGAACCACAATCGTCTTTTCCAATTCACTAAAAATTCTGAAAAGTTTCATGTAGAAATAAGGAGGATATAGGTATAAGCATAGTTTATAGGATTATAGGTAAGCATAGTATGTATAGGATAAACTGTAGCTGAATCAATATTCAAAGCCTTACTCTGCCTAACGACAAGACTAAAATAACTATATAGGTCTTGTCTGCCCAGCAACTCTCTTCTTGATTTCATGCCAAAGAACTTGGGCCGCCTGCCAAAGCCTGAGGCCCGCTCCCTATAAGGGCATGGGCCCAGGTGCACGACCACCACTCCACCTTTCAGAGAGAGGTGTGAAGTTTCCCACCCATCTTAGAATCGCAATATCTATCACCCCTGAAGTGTGAAGTTTCCCATGCGCCTCAACCAAGAGGTGTGAAGCTTCCCATGCGCCTCGGGCAAAAGGTGTGAAGCTTCCCAGGCGCCTTGGGCAAAAAGTGTTACCCTCAAAGTAAATGTCAACCGATCAGGAGCCATGCTTTCCAGATAGCATGCGGCCACCGTTTCGCACCCCCAAGGAAGGTGTGAAACGGGGTCGGACCAAAAAATACTATAAAATATGCCCCCGTATGTTGGGAGGGGGTCGTCGGAGTCCAGAGCTTCTGAGACGTCAGAGGTTTTCCTGGACAAAGACTCTTTGGTCACAGGGCTTGTCCTTGTGATCATTGAGTCTGGGAAGAGGCGTCAGCGGCCTGGCCTGGTAACAGGTAGAGGGACTGACATGGTGGAAAGGACTTGAGAGGTCGATCCAGATCCTTGTTAAGGCGGACCTGACACGATTGGCTGGGAATGCTGGTGAGTAATTGATAAAAGGCACGTGCAGGGACCTAGGTGAATATTGGCCCGAATTGCGGGAATAAATTATTATCTTAGTCAATATTGGCCCGAATTGCGGGAATAAATTATTACCTTAGTCAATATTGGCCCTAGAAAGGGAATAAATTATGGTCCTGGAATAATGGAATAATAGTAGCTACAAGATAATAATGTTTAGCACCCTTCAAGTTTAGAACCCCGCAGTCCTGGAGTAAGGACAGAAATAGGTTAGAACCCCGAACCTGGGAGTACAGGTAGGTTAGGGCTGCAGTAAGACCCCTTTAAAGGTGGGGGCAACGTCAGCAGTGTAACAGGGTGCAGTTTAAGTACAATGCGCATGTAACTGAAGCTTAGTGTACACATGGAAAGTTTGCAATAATTATATACTGTATCTTTAAAAGCAGCTGTAGCAAGAAACCGCATAGGAAGGCATAAACAGACACAATCTTCTGCTCAAAAAAATCGCATTTCTGTACCTTAAATTCTGTTTCCTGTTGCTCTACAGAGCTATGATTATTATGACCATGAAAAATAAATTGTCTCTTTTATTTACAATACTCTTGGTAGTTTCCCTGTTATTTCTTCTGACCCTTCCCCTTTTCCTGGCCATGGCCCCACTCCCAACCTCCCTCTCCTGGGACAAACACCCTGTTGTTCTACTAATAACTTGGGTGCTGGGAGGATTTTGTCCTGTATTCTGTTGCTCCTATATCCTGACTTCCTATGTTACAACATGGGCCTCCAAAAATCAGTCACCGAATAAGGGCGGGGCTATTATCCTCGTCTCCAAAAGGACCCAGGTCAGCACGCCACCTCCGATGAATAAGATCGCGGAGGGTGACCAAAATATTAACGGCGTCGATTTCACATTTCACAAAAGTTTCAATTTGACTCAAAAAGATTTTAAATTTTTTTTTCAGAACTGCCACAAAACCAAAATTTCATTTTATTCATGTAGCTCTATGTTTAATGCATTGGGTATAAGACTGACACACTCCACACAGCTGTTTGTTAGCAGAATACAGAGCAGCTGTTTGGACAGTGAAACTATTGATAGCTGAAACTATTCACTACTAATAGTGAAACTATTGATAGCATCCAAATACAGCTACTTTTGCTGAACTCCTAGAAATTAAACTACACTTGCACATTGTAAGCTCTGCTGTTGCTTCTGGTTATTATCTTGAACACAAACTAGTTAACTGGAACTATACGCACACGGTAAATAAAAAAAAATAGGGAATTTGTGTCCACTCATTTCTTCACCAACAAGCAAAAAAAGCTCACCTTAGAAAAACTAAACTCTTCATGACTAAGAAGTTGTTAAAGGTCATGTGGTCCCTCTTCCTAAATTGAAAGAACACAGATGAAGTGCTAAGGCCCAAAGTCTAAAATGCAGAGATCTTAAAAGTAGGTGAGACAGTAAGTCTTTAGGTTTCAGGATTTCAGTAAATGCTTGCTGCTCTACATGAGAATGAATTCCTGTAACATGATGGAATTGATGATTTACAGAAAAGGGGGGTGTGGGGTGAAAAAGAAAATAAATGCGCCAGGAGCAAATTACTATAACCAGTTTCTGCAGAACAGGTTTAGATCTAGACATTGATTAAATCTGCACAAAGAATTAAAAATACTCAAACGTTTAAATCAAATATGCATTCCCAAGTTAATCTAAGGCACTGTGTACAGCATCTGAAATGTGAAATTCCCATAAGGAATGCAGCATGCTCCAATGGACAATGCAGGCTGTCTGTATTCTGGCTCTGCCAACACACACACACTTGACTTCTCTTTGCCTTAGTTGCCCTCATCAGTAAAATGTGTATACTGATACCTACCCTCTGTAAAGTGCTTTGAAATCTCCTATTTAAGTGCAAATATTACCATTCAAAAGAATAAAATATCTGCTTCTAATTCTGCCACACATCATGGTGAAAAATTTGGTTCAGAATATTTGAATACCCCAGGATACAAAGGAAATTGAACCTAAGGATTGGATTCCAACCCACCTTTACAATGAAATGCCACCTTTGTATGTTGATATCTGGAATTAAATCCATTCCTGAATACATTCTTAAAACATATGCTCAGCAGAGACCATGTCTCTTTATATATTCTGAGGAACAATGGAAGTTTTATTTTAGCTCAATTTCATACTAGCAATCAGAATAGTTGAGAGACAAAATGAAAACCACACACAGAGTTAGAGAAAAGCTGCACTGATTGACATTTCTAATGTTTGAGTGCTTGACTTTGCAATCCTAATAACATTCTTTTAATTCACTTTTGTGTGTGTGCATGATATGCATAACAACAGGAGAGCTGTGATGGTCTTACTATAGCAGTTGTGAAATGACTGCATTGGATCATCACCTTTTTGCAAAACATTTAGCTCTTAAGGATACTGCCTTAATGGGGGAATGGTAGGTAGAGAAGCATTTCAAAACAGTTTCTAATTGGAAAAAATTATTTTAAAGCTCTCTACTGCTAGCATTGAATTTCCAGACACACAATGTAAAAATTTAAAAGACTGAGTTGAAAGCTTCTGATAAATCCACAGAATTAGATATGCAAGTCCTATCATCAAAGGCAAAAGCAGTATCATTGACAATTCTGGAATGCTGGCAGGCGGACAGTGCACTAACCTCGATTCCCCAAGTATGTGCCACACCAACAGGTAGCATGAAGGGAAGAATCTCTGTCTCTGGTGCACTGCACACACACGGACATATGAAGTGGAATAGATATATATGTGCAATCACTTCAATAACCACTTTTAGTTCCATTCTGGGCTCTGGAGGGAAGTGTTCTCTAGTGGGCACAGACTCTTCTTTTCATTTTCCTTACATGGGACTCCTTCTGCTCTATTCCCTCCAACCTGTCCCCATCCTATCTCTACCTTACCTCCTACTCCTCATCTTAGTCCCATTTGCTCAACCTAGTCAATCCCATTTCCATAATTCAGGATTCTAATCACAGTCCCAGTTGACTCGCCAAGCCATTCCCTATTCCCTGTGCAGGCCTCTTGCCCAGCCAGTCCTAGCTCCCTTCCTGCCAGATCCTCATCAGATCTGTCTCTCCTACCACAGCATGAGCTCCATATTTCCAATATTTCCACCCATATTTCCAATCCCCACTGACTCCCACTCCTAGTTGCTCTCCCCTGGCTCGTTGGCCAGCCTGAGTGCTCCTCCCTATCCCACCTTCCATCTCAGTGTTCCAAGAACTTTGCTCAGCCAGTCCCATTTTCTCCCTGGTACTTCAGTTTCTTGTCATGTCTCACTTCCCCCTACACTTCCTCCATCCCACCCATTGGTTCTCAGTCCCTGTCTCCTTGCTCAGCCATTTCCAGTCTTCCCCATGGCTTGTCATCCAATATAGGGCCCTACTTATGGCTCCCAATTCCACTTCCATTTCCCTTAGAGGAGTCTTCCTCAATCAGTCTCTTTGCCCAGTCGCTATCAGTTCCTCCCTACCCCAACTCCCAATATTCCTCTCTGCGCCACCAGCCTCCAAATCTAGTCCCATCCATCTCCCCTAAAGGTTTTTTGTACTAATCTACCTTCTTCTCCTCCTCCTCCTCGAGTCTCATACCCTCCACATTCAAACTGGACAGCTTCTTCTCTTCATACTGTCTGGGCACAGCAGAGACATTTTCCCTGCTCTTAGTTCAGGTACCCAGATATGGAACTGCCTGCAATAGCCCAAACCTGAAATTGCAAATCTTGCCACACTGACCCTTTCATTGCAGTACAGCAGTGTCCACACAGCAAATTACTACACGGCAAGCTGTTGCACAGTCGATTCACACACTGGCTTGCCACATCATATGGACAAGTCCTTAGCAGCTAATCACACACTGGGCTTTTATTAAGTCGACTTAATAACAGCTTAAGTTGATTTAATAACACCATCTCTGAAGGTCGACTTAAGCCTTAGATTTACAAGTGTAGACATAGCCTTAGATTGGGAAATTTCCCATACAGAGTGTCTGCCTCAGCCTGAATTTTATTTTTTTCCCCAGCTCAAATGGTTCTGTCATTTCCGAGGAGATTCTCAACTTGCAAGTGTTTAACTTTACAACTTAACTTCTTCTAACATATTTTTTAAATAAAATATATGTGTTGATTAAACTTAAATGATATGGAGAATAAAAGCTATAACAAGCTCTCTTCAGTTTGAAGAAGAGCTTTGTAACCACAAGTGATAGAAATAGTTTGCACATGTATTTTATACATAAATAATGTACATAAGAACCTATTTAACAAATAATTAACAGACCTCAATGTAACCAGGGTATTTGTTTTCTATCTTAAAAGATTATATATTTTAATTGGTATTTTTAAACATCAGCATGAAGCAAGGTTAACCAAGATGTTGTAAGTACTAAGTGACCAGTTAGCAGTCACAAGGAGATGGAAAGCTAGAGTTATTGTTCTAACTGAAATAAACAGAACAGAATTACTGATATACAGCTGTTTTGTCCTACTCTTTTATTAACTGCTTTGTTCATTCAAGCAAATGCTTAAAATTGGTCTATACCATTGTGTAATAGGTTGGTGGCCTATTGCAGGAGTGGGTGGGGGAGGTCTTCAGGCCTGCATTTTGCAGGAGGTCAGACTAGATGATCGTACTGGTCCCTTCTGACCTTAAAGTCTATGAGTAATGGACCGATTAAATAAATTACCAAAGAATGCAGAAAGATTCCATATGAATGAAAACGTTTACAAAGGAAGAAAACTCAGTCCTGGTCTACACTGGCCATGGATTTTGGCGGCAGTCGACGGGAGATACGCATGCTACATACAGTAGCTTGCACATTTTTCATCAATTTCCTAATGTCTATCTACCACAGCCTCTCCACTGTGCTGCGCTGATGAGAAATGGGATCCCACTGATGCAGTACAACTCTTCTTGCCAGGGTGGATTAACAGAGTTGACTTCTGGGTTTGATTGAGCGAGTCTTAACTGCTGCTCAATCGAACCCACAAAAAAAATTGATCCTGTACTGCCGGCAGCGTCAACATACCCTCACAGAGAAGTTGCAACTTAAAAGGTAAACAGAAACATGCAAAAGTTGGTCAAGCACTACGCCCAGAATTTTATAGATACCATTATCCAATCATCTTTATTCCTTTCTCTAATTTTTAAATTCTATAATAGTTCAAGTGGGCAATTTAGCTAAGCAACATATATATAAGAAAAATGAGAAAGGTAGCAGGATAATTGCTTAATTAAAATTACTCAACCCGTTTGTGTTTTATGGCTTATTGTCCACACATATCCAGTCAGCAAAGGAAACATCATTATCAGTGTTACACCCACCAGCAGACCTTTGAAACTCATCAGGTTCCCAGAGATTATTCCATATATCCATAATACTGGGTGGTGTCAGATCCCACATTGCCCAAGGAGGATAGGTATACTGTCCATGGCATTCCATGGTTGCAGAAGGGAAGCCATTCCACTCCATCTCATTCTCTTCTCCCCTTTCCCAAAGTAAGAATCATAGTTATCATCTACAATTTTGGCAGAGTACAGGATGACTGTCAAGATTTCATAAATCAGCATCAACAGAGAAGTTTACCTGGCTAGAACCCAATAAAATCTAAAGAAGTCACACCCTTGCTACTAATGGAACTTTGTTCAGGCAACCTGACCACACTTTAATAAAGAATACCACCTAATCAGTAAAGTTAATCTGACCAGGAAAAAACTAAGTGTTTTCACATTTAGTATTAATCAGCAAACAGCATAATTCAGGAGACAACTTAATTTCTGTAATTTGCTACACAAAGAAGCCCAGCTAAAATAGTCAGTTATCGTATTAGCAAACACTATTTACCTATATATTACGAAATGACCTTTTTCAGAGAATTTAAAAACATGAATTCAAAAATAAAAAAGTGAAACAAATCAAACATGAATTGCAAAATACATACAATTTAAAATATAGTAATATAGCATATTTTCAACTTTTAAAAATACAAGCTCTTCCTAAAAACCTTCTGTATCCTGAATGTTTCTATTTATTTTTATTCAAAATACTTAAAAGTAGCCAGTATGCTAGGACAATAATTCTTGTAACAAGGAAATTTTTTTATCATTTTATCACAGCTAGAATTGATCTATTCTGTAACCCTGTGGAATAAAATTACAAGAAATTAAAATCAAAAATCCACTATGCTGTTGAAGTATTTTTAATCATGGAAATTAAAAAACCGGAACATACTCAGCTTATTCCCCATAGAGCTCTGTGCATTTCTAGAACAAATATTTTTAACTGAATGCTTTGGAACAAAGCAATTTTCAAAAATAAACAAATTCCAAAGTTTGTGATTTCTCTTTACCTCTTTGGTTTTTGCACCTGACCCCCAATATGACATCCAACTGCTTGTTAAAAGGAGCGAGATCTGAAATAAGGGAACATTGCTCACCAACAATCCTTTTTACCATATCCTCTCTCTTCTCCCACTCAGCAATGGCCCTTAGAAACAGCATTATGGCTTCTCCTATTGAGAAGTTGGAGACAAAAAGTTGGCCAATCAAAAAATATATTCACTCTGTCCAGTGAGACAAAACATATAAAACAGGATGTAGAAGCAAGTCTTGCTTTGTGGATCCTGCTGGGATCAGAGTAGTGGTGAGAGCTGAAATAAGAAGGTAAGAGTCGGGGTCAGAATCAGACCATTACCAGAGACTGAAGATCAGGAGTAGTTCCCAGGCTGGAGTCAGGAGGCAAGAGGCTGGGGTTGGAGACCAAAGATCCGAGAGCGAGATGAGGTGACACAAAGCAAGGTCTGGAGCTGCAGTGAACCAGAAGTCTGCGTGATTTTCCAGCTAACTTTCTGGGACATACTCCAGAGTGAAATAATAAGTCTGGGCAAATCAGAGGACCAAGGGTGGTGCTGCTCTGGCCCCTTTAGGCAGTACTTCCTGCAGTGCCTAATCTCCACAGTGGTCTTCAGATGTGGCTCTGCATGGCCTCATGGTGGGGATGTGGGAGCATGAGCTGCCACAGTCTTGTATTCTAGTCCCATGGATGCTTACAGAGGAAAACAGCAATAGAGATGGAAGAAATTAATTGGCAACATTCCCTCATGGAAGGGACAGATGAAGAAGAAGAGAAGAGAGAACTATGACAAACAGAATACCTGTGAGCAACCCTCCCTTGCCATACAGTACATCCCTTCTCCCATTCAACCTGGCAACAGCGCTTACAGACAGCAACTGTAGAAAGCAGCATTATCCCAGAACATATCTGTACAGTGGCCAAAAGTAAGAGTCTGCCCCAAAGACTGGACTATTCAGTAGTGGTGGGTGAAACTAAGTGGCTACCTTGTTAATAGAAGAAGCAGGTATTTAGACCCAAACCCAAAATATTGTCATTGCCCAAGAGGAGCAAGACTTCTGACGTAAGGATGAGATTTCATAGCTTGATCATAAAAGAACAGCAGCCTTGATCCTTCTGAGCAATAGCAGGTGGCCTTGCCTTTATTAGAGCTCTCAAAACTTTTTTATAAACGTTTATGTAATGTTTGACATGGCAACTCACTGAGGGAGAAAACACAATTGGACACAAAGGGAAATTAGGGAGATAATCAAAAACATTGTTACTAGAGAGAGAGATTCAATAGCAATGAAAGAGAAAGCAATTTCAGCAATGCACCTCACAGAGCTTCAAAAGGGACACACTAAATATTAATGACAGATGTTTGAGAGCTAAGTGGCCAATACTCTGGCAGTTATGGGAGAAAGCATACTCTCTCTTCACACTGAAATAGGAACCAGCCATTACCCTGAATGGTCACACCAAACAGTGCCTTCCCCCATCTATACTGCTATTTTTAGCAGTGTAGTGTCTTGATGCTTTCCTACTGCTACAGCAGGGAAAGACTCCAGCAGTAGGGAGACAGCGGACAAAATCTCCCGCAGCTTACTTGTGGCATGAAAAGCGGGAAGTTGCTAGAGCCTTTCCCCACCACAGTGAAAGACTCCATCAGTGGGGAAAGGCTCTCCGCTAAATCCTACTTGGTAGAGCCTTCCCTGACACATTGCTACACACTGCAGTGTAAACACAGCCGGCTTTTCACTGCGGCATGTAACTACACATGCTCTGTATGCCAACAGAAGTGTGCAGCAAAGAAATACCTTAAAGCTGCAACATAATAATAATAAGCGTTCATAAAAGAAAGGGCCATGTTCTAAGAAGTGAAAGATGCCCAAGTTTAAGAGGCAGGTAATGTGACAAATTCCAGATCTGGGTGCTGGAAAAGAAGTGCGGACCCGCTGAAATTTCAGGGAGAAAAGCATCAAATATGGTGCTTGACATCTTGATAGACATAGAAGGATAGGACATTTTCCATTTGGGGAAAAAAATGAAAGTACAATTAGAGGAGGAGGAATATCTGAGGTGGCTAAAGGCGGAAGTGAACCCAAAGGGCAAGGTGCAAACAAACTGCAAAATGACCCAAGAGTTGAAAGATGTGTTGATTCTCTCTCAGCAGAAAGAAAACAGTAAGTATGAGAAGTCTCTTGACAGAAGATGCCGCTAGAACAAAGAAGAAGAGAATTTATTAAACACCTTTCCTCTGGTAAACAGAACATTCATAATCTGGAGTGAGGATTGTTGGGAAAGGGTTCTCACGAAACCTCCATATCTATTATGTCTTCACCCACCCAAATCTTTCCTTCCCAGAATCTCAAACTGTTCTGTCAATTTGCTCTTTGCATTTATCTCTACACTCCTGGTAAAAGCCACCTGCTGCCGGCAAAGAGTGGAAAGATCCATGATTCTGGCCATTACAGAGATAACATCTGAAGAGAAAAATGTCAAAAGAAATGGACATCTAGGTAGAAACTCTTCCAAAGTCTATGTGGAGAGCTCTGGTAATCAGTACAGAGTATATTGTACTCAAGAGAACCACTTCAACACCATAACCCCCTTGAGAAAACATTCTGGCCTCTGTTGAAAATGGGAACACATCTATGACAACTTGTAACAGCAACACAAAAACAACTTGGCATCCACCCCATGACACTGGAGAATTCAGATTTTCAGGCAAAGTCAGATATTTCCATGCTAATGAGAAAGGCAGAGAAAATTTACTTTGCGCTGGTTCCCATTCCTCCGAAGCTACAATTTGGATTGCAAACTACAGCAGGAAGAATTATTATTATTTTTAAAGAAGTTTTGAGTCTTGTAGGTCCAGGGAAATCAGTGTCCTGTGGAAATGGTTCAAGCTCTACAAGACATCAGTTTCTGGGAAATGAAGAATGTGAAGGTTGGCCAGAGCGTATACTGAAATAGAGGATACCTATTGAGAGGTTAACACTTTCAATGCATACAAAAGGCACAATAGAGGGAATGGAACTCTCACCTGCTCTATCCTAAAATGACTATAGAAAAAAAAGAGGGAGGGGGAAATTTGTGGAATCCCATATTCACTGAATCTCATTGATTTCAATTTCCAATTTCCTCCTGTTTCAAACAAAAATGTGTTTCTGCTTGCTTTTCCCCTCTCCCCCCATAACTCCACAAACTCATTTTTGGCTTTGACAGTCAAGCTGGCTTCTCTCCACCAATCACAATAGCACCTCAAAAAAGAGTTATTTAGGCTCTATTAAACCCCACATAATCAGTCTTCAGACTATGTTATCAGTCACGCTTTTGGTTACAAAGGTATGCTGAGGGACTCAGGCAACTGATTAAGAGTAACAGGGCTTTTCTCATCCACTGATTTCACTGCTGCACATCACTGCCCCCCAGCCACGTGGCCAGACACTGTAAAGGTGAAGAAAGCAGCTGATCTAAAGAGCATTGGTGAGTAGAGCAACAGGTGGAAAAAACCATAGGAGAAAATGGTCTCTTTCCTGCTCCATTTTCTCCCTCTGTTGTGGGGCCGTAGAGATAGACACAGAAGGAATGATATTTTCCTTTGATCTCCTTTTCCTTTACCCTGTACTAGCAGTTGGGTGAAGGGAAGAACTTCATAGCCAGAAGACTGAGATATTGCTCCACCTTTCCAGAGGGCAAAGGCAAAGAAGCATGAAAAGAGGGGCAGTCTGGGGTTTATGTACTAACTACTATTGACAGGCATTTTATTTGCCTGAATACTGGTCAAAAACAGTGTAGACTTAGAGACTACATTGCAAGCAAGTTGCTGGGAAGGACAGAAGAATGGATTTATTTTTTGTGTTTAGGATTTTTATTTGTAGAAAGATCAAAAGGATATATTACTCAAAAATTATCCTAGATAATAAAGAATCTTACTTCGATTTTTGGTTTAAAAAAAACTATTTATGGACAGAAACTACTGTATTTTGGTAGCTACAGCGTAACAGTGACGTTCGTACAAATGCACCTGCAACTGTCTTGGCTGCACATGTATCATGCTAATTATGCATAGAAATGAACAAATTAGGCATCTTCCTAGTTGCTTCCTAGTGTAATTACCACAATTGAATACACAACCATAACTGTGCAAACAAATTATACATTGATGAAGTTCTGAAAATTTGAGTGTTGCCTTCAACATCTCTATTTTGAAATTATCTTATAGCATCTTTCAATCAATAAATATTATAAAAAGCATTCCATTTTAAAAAGATACCTTTCCTTTATTGACCAAAACGCCACCCAAAACAATCCAGTCAGTTTTCTTTCTATGTTTTCCATGTTAACACATTAGCAAAATTTCACTCATTTTAAATTAGTAACGCCTATGGCAATGGTGAAAAAGATATATAAACATGGCCTTTAATTCTCTCTTTATATATATATATATTTATTAACCTTCAAATAACTTCACAGAAAATAACAAGAAGAGTAATTGCTTTGAAAAAAGATTAAAGCATAATATCAACCTTTAAAAACAGATCACTAAATTTTCATTAGCTTATTCCAACTCTAATAAAGATAAGTGAAAGATTTTGAAAGGCAGTTTCTTTCTTATCTTATACACTGAGAGCTACAATATATGATTATAGTTCAGACTAATTATATTGCGAAGACTCAAACCCATGCAATTCATTTCACATCTTTGCCAATGTACATAAACAACAAAATGGAAAACATGCATTTGTTTTTCCAAGGCTTGATTCTGATCCATCCAAATTAATATAACAGATCATTTTACTAGGCCAAAAGAATGTATTAAGTATCTGAAGGAATAAACCAGATTGTGTGATAGAGATGGTAAATACTTAAAAACTATTGCATTCTGGCAGGTCACATCGTAGTCTAATTGCCTTCAGCTTTTCTACTTTGATTTTTGCTTTCAATAGCTCTTCTTCCAGCTGCTGTCTTCTTTTCAAGCCCTCCCTCTTTTCTTGCACATAAAGACCAATTTTTCTTTGATTTTCCACAATTATCTGATGCTCCTCTTTCAGCATTTGCACCATCTGTGGGTCATAACCAGACATTGGCTTAAAGCGTTCTCCAACCTCAAGCCTAAAAATATCATCTCTTCTTGGGATGGGAGATGGAGACAACATCACTCTCACATCAACAGAAGACAGTGAAGTTGAAGGAGATCTCTCCATAACATGCACCAATTGGTGGTGTTGTCCTTGTTCTAAGTCTTCACTCTGTTGTGAATCTACAGCCAAGGAAGGAGGAGGTTTGACATCCTCTTCTGGTTCCAACTCCATTGTGACAGCAGCAGGATGGTGATCCAACACTGCTTGTGGAGAACTGGTACCAGCAACTATTTCTTTATCCATGTTAGCACTAAAACATACACATAATAATTAAGTCATTTTCTGTAAACATAAAACATTGTAGACAAAAATAGGAGCAGGTGTAACTGGTGACACATATGGTAATTCCCTGCAGTATCCCTGGAAGACCTTATTTTATTATGTTTGTGCATTAAGGTGAGCCAAGACTATATCCAACCTCCCTATGAGGGAGACATGACAGATGTAAGCCCTGGAAAGTGCATAGGATTTCAAGAGCCTATACTGAATTTTGCCAGACAAATATGTACTTTTGGGGACAGTAAGTACTAAGTGGATTTCCTGGAAAATGAACCTTGAAAAGCAAGTCACTCTCTGTGATTACCTATTGCAGAGCATCAAGATCAAAGGCCCAAGATGTATAATGAAACAGCTGATTTGCCCTATCTCTGTTCTATATGAAAAATTAAATTATAACCATGGGAAAAATCCAGTTGGTATGTTTCAAAGGACTAAAATTTACAAGAGCCCTAGATTGGGGACTTGGAGGTTACCTCTAGTAACATTTTTAAAACAGGTGTAGGTTCTTTATTGTTTTAATATGTTTTCTCCATAATGCTTTTACCTTAAGAATAAATATGCTTACCTAGAAGGAGCTGTGAGGTAACTTGTAACTGTGGGCAACACACTGGTAAGAAAGCAAAGCACAGGCCTCTTTAGTCAGTCTGGCTTCATAGGGATATCACAGAGTAATACAGGCAGCATGCAGCCTTAAAAATCCCTGGTCAGAAGGGAATGAGATGTGAGTCTCTACCCAAGAGAGGGGATGGGTAGGAGTTTGTGACAGGATGCACATCCATGCACTCTTAGGGCATGGTCTGTGTAACTTTACTGTTCAGTTTTGCAAGGTAATTGTGTGATTTGATACCAAATGCGCTATAACAGGTTCCTTTATGAATACTCACAACATATTCCACATGATTACCATAGTACCATGTTTCCTACAGCAACATGTATGTACAGATATGAAGCATGTTATAGGGTTCAGACTCTCGGGACTCTCTCTAGCACAGTGGCTGGAGATTTACATGTCAATGAGGATGCTAATGCCCTCCCTGGCTCAGGTAGAAGTAAAGACAATCACACAACAGGACAGTGAGGGGAGGGGCTGTCAGTGGTTTGTAAAAACAAAGACACAGAGACTGTGAGGAGAGAGAAGCTGCAGGCTTTTGGCCGGAGAAGACACCATCTTGCAACCAACTTCAAGCAAGATTGGGGCCCTGCCTGAGAACAGGCAGAGAATGGCTGTAAAACACCAAACAGCTGAACACCATGCGCATAATCTTGGACTTTGAGGTCAGTTTAGGTAGAGATGTTAGATTAGTATGCGGTTTATACCTTTTATTTGATAGTGATCACTCCCGACTCATTTATAGTATGTTTCTGCCTTGACTGGCCATGTTCTCACTTGAAATCGGACTCTGATCAATAAACTAGTAGTTGTTTTATCTAAAGCTGTGTGGTCTTTAGGGGGTGCGGATGTGGAAGGCTAGGTGCAATCCACTTCTTTGTTAAGTGGACAGATTTGAGATTAAGGTGATTGGGAGTGGGTCCCAATCCCTGTAGGGCAGTGGCTCCCAGTGTAGTGTCTGGGGCTGGGTGTGCTCGCTTGGGGACCAACACCTGTGTGGCTAGTGGATTTACACCCACTGCCTGGGACCAATTACATGCTGATGGCTGGTGTGGACTGACTCAGGAGTGGTGTTCACCCAGCAGAGCGGGGTGAATTGGGGTTCAGGAGCAGGGTTCAAGTAGTCATAGCAGCACACCAGACTGGATTTGGGGAGCAGCCTGTCACAGAGTTGGAAACCTTTAAGTAGGTGCCCTTGAGGGAACTACTGAAAGAGAACACAGGTTGTTATCCTGCAACTGTGATTATATAATCAAGAATAATTTGCTTAAAAGGTTACCACTCTGCCAGATAAAATACAGGCAAAATCACATTCCTACAGTGTCTACGATTATATCTCTTGTAAAGATAATCTCGTTCTCCCCGTGCCCCCATTGGGTGATGAGATTTTCTACCATGAAGGAGGCTATATAGCTTAGACAGAGCCATCTTGGTGGGCCCTTATTCTCCCACAGAATGGGTACAGCAAAAGCAACCAGTGATAAGGGAGCAAGGAGAAGACAGTGAAAGTAACAGAGGCAGGCAGTTTATCCCCTAACAACAGACAGAAGAGAGAAAGAAGAGCACTTAGATTTAAGAGTTCTGTTTGAACTGCTTTCCTGCCAGTTAATATTTCCTCTCTCTAGCACCTCCCTCATCCACTCCTGTTCTGACTTTGAGTGTTATTCTTTCCTGAATAGTGCCCTGGTGGAAAAATATAGGAGCCCATCATTTAGTTCTCAAGGTTTATCGCTCCTATTTTATATGAAAAATATACAATTATCTTTTCCTATGCTAATAATAAATAAAGTCTCTTCACTTAATTTATCTTAGAAAAGCTGATCAAAAGCAAGTTCATAGAAAAAAATTCCCAATAAATGAAATTACAATAAAATATAAATATTATTTTTTCTGATTATAGTCTCTCATAAGGAAATGGAACAAAGGAAGATTAAATGCCTTCCCAAGATCTGTGAAAGAAAGTCTGTGGCAAACTCAAGAGATCTGGATTCAGTTCCAGACTCCTTCACAGACCTTGAGCAGAATAAGTAAATTAGGTGTTCCTTATATGAAAGTAATAATAATAATTTTTAGGTAGAGTATAATTACTCTATGGAACTCACTGCCACTAAAAATGGAAACTAATAGCTTAAGACTGAAAAGTGATTAAACATTTTTATGGACAAGAGCAGCATCTAAAATCACACCAACTGGAATAAAAATTATGATGGCTTATCCTCCTGTTCATGACAAAGTATGATAATGGAAACCAATAGAGACAGGGAAGCGCTAGTAAAGTTATACAAGGCGCTGGTGAGACCTCATCTGGAATATCGTGTGCAGTTCTGGTCCCCCATGTTTAAGAAAGATGAATTCAAAGTGAAACTGGTGCAGAAAAGGGCTACTAGGATGATCCATGGAATAGAAACCTACCTCATGAGATGAGACTTGGCATGTTTAGCCTAACCAAAAGGAGGCTGAGGGGAGATATGATTGCTCTAGCCAACGTGGACAACAACAACAAACTGATATACACTGGACATCAGGAAGTTTACACTTGAAATTAAATGCAAGTTTCTAGCCATCAGAGGAGTGAAGTTCTGGAATAGTCTTCAAAGGGGAGCTGTGGGAGCAAAAACCTAGGTGGCTTCAAAACTGAGTTTCATAAATTTATAGAGGGAATGGTATGATGGGACAGCCTACTTTGGCAATTGACTGATCTTTGACTACTGGTGGTAGATATGCCAGTAGCCTGTGATGGGGTGTTTGATGAGGGCGGGTTCTGACTTACTACAGAGACTTCTTTCTCAGGTCTCTGGCTGGAAAGTCTTGTCCACATGCTAAGGTTTAACTGATCAACATATTTAGGGTCAAGAAGAAACTTTCCCCCAGGGCAGATTGGCAAAGGCTCCACAGGTTTTTCTCCCTGTGTAGCATAGGGCATGGCTCACCTGAGTGTCAATTCTCTGTACCTTAAAGTCTTCAGCTATGTCTATACGACAAAAAATTAGGTCAACTTTGTTAAGTCAACCTAATAAGGTTGACCTAAAGTTGACCTTATTAGGTCGACTTAAAAGTGGTTTCCCTGAACGGGGACTTAGTAAGTTTACCTAACTGCCCATAGGTCGACCTAATAAAGAGGACTTAAGCGTCCACACTGTGCTTAAGGAATTTCTTAAGTCGACTTAATGAAAACCTGGTGTGGACAGGGACTAAGTTAGGTTGACTTAAGCCTCCTTAGGTCGACCTAACTTGCCAGTGTAGACATGGCCTTTAAACCATGACTTGAGAACTTCAATAACTCTGTCATAGGTTAGAGGCTTAGTACAGGAACGGGTGGGTAAGGTTCTGTGGCCTGCAGGTCAGACTAGATGATCATATTGGTCCCTTCTGACCTTAACAGGGATGTCAAACTCATTTGCTATGGTGGGCCAGATTTGACTTAAATGTTCTTCAGATAGGTTGTACATACCATAAATCAAAATACTACAGCACTCTCATGGCATCACAGAATGCTGTCCATGTGAAACTGCTTTCCTCGATACCACTCTCTGTTAGGAAAAGAGTGTGGTCCCGCAGAGTACAGTCTTGCTTACCAGCACTCCATGATCTTGCGAGATCTGACACTCTTGTGGCATTGCAGAGCACTGGGTATGTGAGACCTCTCTCTCTCTCTCTCTCTCTCTCTCTCTCTCTCTCTCTCTCAGGGGGAGAGAGTGATCCCACCAAGTGCAATCACAGGCCGGATGGAAGAGATTCATGGGCCACACATTAGACACCCCTGCTAGAGTCTACTTATCTATTTCCAAAGACTACTGGAGGTTCTGTGTACTCCTTGGAAGCATCAAGCATGGACTAATGTCAGAGACTGGATCCCAGACTAAGCTTTCTGATCTGACAATTTTAATATTACCATGAATTTTAAAAGTACATAAAACAGCCATATTGGATCAAAACAATGGTCCGCCTAACTCACCAACTAGTTTTCTGCAGTGGGCAATACCAGATGCTTCAGAGGGAATGAACAGAACAAATAACTGAAGAACATCAAAATACCAAAAGCTAAGTTGTATTTCAGGTTCTAAGCAAAGTGTAGTCTAGTGGTTACAGACCTTTCTATCCCAGTCCCATTCTCCCCATGGCAAGTTTGCCATTGTCAAGTCCTAGCCCCCTACCCTGGGTCCTCGTCATCCCACTCAGTCAGTCTTCCCTCCACCCTTTTACGTATGTCCCAGTCTCCCAACCTTCCTACCCTCTCCTTCCTGTTCCCAACACTATCCCCAACCATACCTCAGGTCCAGCTTCTCATTCTTCTACATTTTATTCAGAAACCTTCCTTCTCCCTCCTTGCTGTCTGGATGCCAGCAAACAGAGTACTGAGCGCATACAAGACTCTAAAGTTCTGTACCACCCCTTGATAGCTCTGAAGAGCAATTGCATAGAAAGTCCTGATCAGCCCCTGTAATTTCAGACTGAAGCATGCCCCAATGGAATTTTCAGTCAATTAGGCTGCCAGACACTAACAAGCCTCTACTGAATATGTGCAAACAGATTTTGTGAATTTTCATAAGGATGGCAAAAGGCACATCCTTGACATCAGGGTGACCCTCCTGCTTCAAAGCATGGAGGCAGTGGGGTTTCTCAATGAAAACGATTATTTGTACGCTAGCTGCTGTACAAACACAGAATAAAAAAATTCAGTTCAAGGCAAGCACCTGGTATTTAATTAATTTAATTAAAATTTGACAAAATAAAGTAACTGAGATCAAGGTCTTAAAATGAGACGTGTTGGGCAATCCTAAACATAGGTGCTGCTTCCTGCTCCACCTATAATAAATATAATACCTCATTCCCTTTCGTTTTGCCCAAAAATTTCACTTCCCTTGAACCACTTGTACACTCCCACCAGTAATGGTTCTCTCCTCAAGCATGCACAAAGCATCATCCTCCATTCCCACTGCCAAGTCCAGCCAGTCTCTTCCTCACTGATGTTTTACTCCCTGCTCATAGCCTCAGCTCCTAATACGGTCTACCTCGTCCTTACTCACTGCTCCTTGCCTGAGGCTAGGGATGGAAACAAGCAGCAGAAGCAGGTCATATTAAGAAAACAAGCTAAAGAGAAAGAGAAACATGCACACTGGGGAAGTGAGTAGCTTGGGAGTTGGTATAGTTTAAAGCAGTGGTTCTCAACCTGTGTTGCAACACAAAAGTGTTTCTGGCACAGAGGATGAGTGCATCGCTGCAAAGAGGCTGCTGCCAAAATACCTCCCTGCCGCTGAAAGAAACCATCCTGGGGTCTGTGGGTAGTGAGGAGCTGTGGCAACAGGGGGCTCCAAAAACCCTCTTGGCAGCCACATTTTGCAGCGGCTGCTCACTAAATTTGCCACCGCCAAAAACACGCATGGCAGTTGTTTTTTGCAGTGGCAGGGGCTGTCCCTCAAGCCTGCTGCTGCTGCTGAAAGTACCTGTGGAGGCAGGGGTTTTTTCGGTGGCGGAGGCCATTTTAATTTGAGCCGCTGAAAGTGCTGGCGGTGTAGCAGGAGGTGTCCCTGTGGAGCACAGGGTTGGGAGAGCTCCCACTGTGTCACAGCAGTAAAAGGGTTGAGAACCCCTGGTTCAGAGCCTAATGGTGAGAAGTCCTCCCTGACCTGCTACTGTGGATCCCAGAAAGACACTAGCAAAATACTAAATCTTCAAGTGACTCACACCTGCAGATTAGTATTCATTTCTTAAGAGCTGAAGAACAGTAAGACAGAAGGTGAAAACAGACAGAAGGAACTGTAACTGGAGACGTTTCTCTCTGGCAGTTACAATGGGACTTCTGCCAATTCCACTGAAAAAAAAGGAAAACAAGTTACTATAGTGGGGGTGGTATTTATAACTCCAGAGTCACCCATGATCAAGAGGTTTTGTTTAATAAAAATGAGCAAAGAATTTCTTACCAGAGACCAGGGGACATTAGATCTTTGTCAACTTCTTATATTTATCTCTAAAACCTAAGTCATGTTATAATGCATTGAAAATGGTTATGGTTGCTCAGTGTTGGGGGGAGAGAAAATGTAATTCAAGGTTCAAATGAAGGAACACAAATACTAGTATATTTTGCATAAATTATTTTAAAATCTTTCTTCAATACTTAGTGCACTAACTGGTAAACTAGGGGAAATAATTTTGAACATCTATTTTGTTATGTTTGGATCCTTGGAAGTTACTTGCATTCAGAGACAAACCAGCAGGGAGACATAAACATACACAGAGGGTTTTATTTCAAGTACTCTAAAACCAGCCACAACTGGCTGAGCTATCCTATAATATTCACTCTGTTGCTGCAGCAACAAGCAAGGGTCTGTTGCTCCAGCAACAGCTAAGCAGGACACAAAATACAAGCTAGAGCAAGCTAGACAGGACACAAATACATAACAAATTCAGTGTCCTAAGAATCCTAAAAGATTCCAAAAATGTTTGACTTGCAGGGATCAAATTATGGAGATCACTAGCTCTTGATTATGCTGTGCATGAAAACCACCAAGACCATGTAACATCTATAGCTCTCAGACTAATTTTTCTTTTCATTACAAGAAATGGTGATCAAGACATCATAACTTTTGTGTCTAATTAAAAGGGCTGTTTTGATTTTTGTAAGGCCTTTAAATTATATCTGTATGGGCACTCACAAGTAGCAACTATGCTACACTGGTGCTACAGACTTCTTCACACCAAAGCCCCACAAAAGCATGTTTTGGGGTTTTTTTAGAGCATCTGGCACATTAGGATTTAGACAATTGTTACCATTTAATTCAGTCAATGGCACTATAAATCAAACTTCCCATGTGTGTACATGCCAGCTTCCCCTAGAACAGCAGTTGCACCAAGCAATTATAAGCAATATCTGATTAATGGGAAACCAACTTCACATATTCTTTCAATCTGCTAGTGAAAAAAATACAAAGGTATCTTTATCATGCCTCTGAGTAGTGCAGGAATTTTACTCTTTTCCTTGTTACTTGAAAATATTTGCATCCAGAGGAAGCCAAATGCAACTCTGAAGCTTTTGGATCCCGAAAAGACCAATAGGGTACCAATAGGGTGTTTCAAGTCTGATTAAAGGGGCATTAGCAGAGCTGCGTGGGGAAAGCTTGCCCGCTGCCTGCTTGTTCTGTCTGGCTCAAATTTAGACAGGTATCTCACTTCCTGGAGCATTAAAAAGAACTAAAAAAGAGAAAACTATTGATTCTGTAGTTCCCCAATACAGTATGCTTACAAACTCTCTAGCATACAAAACATATATTGAAATTTACAGTTTATATTGTAATGAGATTTGCTCTGGTTTCAGAAAATGTCAGCAAGTGAAGGGAAAGTGATTTGTAAAAATCTATTTATACTGTTAAAGGCACTGTAATGTGTGGAGATAAATGTGCTTAAGGTCTGGATTCAGTTAATACATATTCACTATTTGCCTAATAGGATAATTTATGATACAAACAGGATATCCAACACAGGTTTCTTGGGTCTCTGAACTTCATATGGATCTTATGTAAACTGGTAATAGTTTTATATACAGCAAGATGCTAGCAGTATTATCTTAGCCATCACTTTGCTGGTGTTTGAATATTCTGCCTATTAAAAGGTGAGAGGGGAGTAGAGGTTCAAGTTACCATTTCTCTATGATTCCCTTTTAACCCTCGCCCTCCAGAGTATGACACAGGATACCGAAACAGGCTTTGAAACACAGCTGAAAACTGAATGCAATGTTAAGACAACATAAAACAAAGGGAATAGTATCTTCTATTATCCCTAATCCTTTTTAACTCTGCTGTGGGCGTTTACTTCAGGACACTGAAGTTCAGTAGAAACCTTATAGAATAGATAGGAGGCGCCATCATTTTTACTTAATAACAAAGTAAAAGGTATCTCACCTTTGTAAACTGCTCCTGTCTCTGAAACACACACTGGAAATCTGTGGAATCATCTCCACAACTTTCTTCGTTGGTTCAGAAATGCTGCTTTCATAATCTGAATGGGTCTCCTTTTGCTGTAATAGCTCCTGTTTGGCATATTCTTTGAGCCTCTTGTACAGCATGCGCAGGCCCTGTGCCGTACGAGGTGGGCGATATACTCCGATGGCATTGTAGTTATCGGCTATGATATCCCAGCATTTGTTTTTTTCCACTATTACAGAATGCTTATTGGTATGTTCTTCAAGAATTTTAACATAGGGCTTCACAAGCTTTAGCAAATCAAGCTTATCAGATAAAGTAAAATTACAAGATCTGGCATTCCCAACCATTCTTATCTCTGAATTGAGGCAGTTTTTGAAACCACCATGCAGTCAGTCCCTAGCTCTGCTCAGCTCTTTTCCACAAACAGAAAAAGATCAGGCTTAACTAGGCTAGTCTCATTTAGGCCCACGCCTACAAGGGAGGGTTTATTAAAATTCCTTCAGCTTAAGCTGACGCAGGTTCAGGAAATCTGCTTAAGCCAAGCCTGACCTACATAAGGCTTCAGACTGAAGACGACGGGAAGAAACAAGCAAAATACACTTTAGTATAAAGAGGCCAGACAGACATAGGATTTAAAAACAAAAAGATTTAAAAATAAGCACGTTACCCGGCTGAAAATTACCCATTTAGCAGGAGTAACAAGCTCTTGCACTGATCTTTACCTGCAAAACTTTAACTGCCCTGAGATTTTAAATTTAATTATGTCAAACAAGCAATGATTGTTTTGTATAATTTATTGACTGTTGAAACACATCAGCAGCAGAAGAAATAAAAACGAGGGAGATAAGTGTGGCGTGTGTAGAGAGATCCCTAACAGAGCCCCGATTCCAGCTGCTGTTAGCTCTTACAGTATTTGCATAATGCTAGTCCTGCCGTCAATCAGGAATTGCATATCCTCTAGCTAGTTAGGTTACACTCAGATTCAGACTTCACAGTAAAGCTAAGCTTCTCCTGCATTTTGCAGTCTGCTTTAGCTACCTACCAGAAGTGTTTTAAAGCAGTCTTTGTTAATCATAAAAACATTTGTCTAAAACAAAATAGAGATTTACATGAACACTGAATTGTCCTTTAGCTTGTCTGCAGCTGTGCCCTGCTAAAACATGCTTGCCCTGAAATATGCATGCCATCAAAATTCAGTTTGCAGTGTTTAAAAAAATGGCATCATCTAAGTCCCAGCTCCAAGTAATAAACATTGCATTCAATCTTGACAGACTTTCTGAGCATATTACAGTGTGTGGATACTACAATCCACCAGGAAACTATCTATTTTCATGATAATACTTCTAGGCATTCTTTCAGTGTCAAATATTTTTATTAATAAGGTATGTGTGCTGTACTACTGCTAATCATCTTGCATATCTAAGCATTTTTTGTTTGTTTGTTTTAATTCTCACTTTAAACAATCTTATTTTAAAATAATTGTATTTCTCTGATGCTGGATATTAACCCTAGTCCTTTTGAACGAAAGTATTTGGGTTAACATTGGCTGTATCTAGTGTAAAACTATTTAACACTAGTCCACCCAATGTTTGTGCACAGTTCTATTTTTTTATGTTAGTACATTTTGGTTATTCTTAAAAGGTTTCCATCAGCTTAGAGGAAATTATTTTTTTAGGTGCTTATACATGCCATGGATAAATATAGATTTACAGGTCTTGGCATATAAATTTGTCATCTTATAGGATGGGGATAAATCAAAGTCGCAAAACAGGCTACAAATGCAATAAAAAAATAAAGTATTTAGAAGCTTAATGAATTGTGAGATTCTTGTGTTTAGCTCCTCTCTCTATGCCCAAGGAGGAGAAGAGGAGAGCCTTTTTTCAAATCCTTCCCTGCCAGTGGAGGAATTGAACTTGGGTCTTTCACAGCCCAAGCAAATGTTTCAAGGATTATTTCAAGTACTTAGAAGCTTAATGAACTGGGGGCGGGGCAGGAATGAAGACACTCCTTCAGCTGGAAAAACATTTTGTTTAGGGCCAGCCCTCTCTGAATTCCCATTAATTGCAATGTATTACAATGAAATAATTTATTTTTTTTTTAAACTTGTAAAAATTAGGCATATTCCCTAAAGTTTTTAAAAGATCCTGCTCAGTACTTGAATGGGACAATACCACAGATAGACAAAAAGGTGTTCCTCGAGTGGTGTTGGACTCAGCACACTTCTGTTTTAGAGTACATCTACGTGGCAAGCAGAAATCCCCAGTAGTGAATCTCACAGGTAACCACAGTGTAGTGCTAACAATAGCTCTGTGTATGTTCAGGCCTAGGCAAGAGCTCCAGTTCTGAAGCCTAGGTGGTACCCACCTTATAATAGCCCAATCCTTGAAACATTTGCTTGGGCTGTGAAAGACCCAAGTTCAATTCCCCCACTGGCAGGGAAGGATTTGAATAAAGGCTCTCCTCTTCTCCCACTTGGGCATAGAGAGAGGAGCTAAACACAAGAATCCCACATCCCAGACAAGTGCTCCAACCACTGGGTTAAATGTTACATGGTAAACACTACTACCATGCTATCACCACCTCCAAATGTTTTATGTGGAGTGAGGCAGGCATCTTATTCATTCCCATAAGAAGCCTCTTAGGCACCTAAATCACCTGACTACAGGTAATTATCACTCTGCAACCTGAATTTGGGTGCCCGTCTCAGGGGAGATGTTAGACTATAGACATTTAGGCCAGCTTATAAGGCCTATGATTTTCTTTAAATATGTTGTATCACTAGCTAGCTACAGTGGTAGCAAATCAAAGAATCAACTTGACTGGCTGAGGCCTTGTACTTGAGCTAAGCAAAGACAAAAAGCAGCAGAGGCAGCCATGAACTGGGAAGCATGCAGTCACATCCATGCATTCCAAGCACATTATGTCAGAAAGAGCCAACACCTGAAGAGCATCACTCTTATGACAAAATTTACATTTTGTATTGTTTGGTCTTCCTGATATATATTGCTCTGATGATTTCTGTCTGCATCCTTAATTGTTTCTATCTGTGTTGTAGTTAGCTGTAATCAGTTAAGGTGGTGGGGTATGATTGGGTGGAGGATTATATTACAATATAGTAGGATTGGTTATAGAATTATCTGGTAACACTTGTAAAAAAGGTGATTGGTTAAAAAATACACTATAAAACCTGAGGTCCAATAGGAAGTAAGAGGAAGAAAGGAAAAAGGGAATCAATCACTGGTGTAAAGGTTGGAAAAAGGCTTGTGAACCCCAATAAACCTATTGTATTGCCTGCTATTGGACTTTGGGCTTCTACCTCTGTTAGTGAACAAGAACTGCAGGCGGTGGGACCTCTCACAGGAGATAACACACCCCTCATCAGCATCTTCCACTGGCCAATTTAGGTGGCTCCTTGCTTAGAGTGCTGGCTTTTGTGGATCACATTCTAAAGTGCTTATCTCTATATATACACTCCACAGTTTCTATGCCTTGTCTAGCCGAATTTGCTCACTGAACCTGTGACTAAACTTCCTTTGATTTCAGTGAGACTGAAGATCAGGCCCTGTATGTGTTGCTTAGAAGAGAGGGGAAAAAGGTGAACAGTTTTTGCTTGTTTTAAACAAAACGCAGAGCTACAAGAATATAAAACGGCCACAAAAATAATACCTTTAGCATTAATAGCACCAGTTAGGTGTATTAGCCCTGATTCCCCCACCGCCACACACATTATGTTATTAATTGTGTTGAATTGTGCCAGGTCATCTGATGGTTTTATGATACGGACATATTGGGACAGATTCACCCGATATAACTCAACTGCCTTAATTAGAATGTGTCACACTTGAATCATGGTATCCTTTATCTTTGACGCAGTGGTTACAGAAAGTCGTTTGGTACTGCTCATCTCTTATTGGAAAATGGCTAAGGCGTACAGGATGCAAACATTGGTCTTGTTACGTTTTTTCTTGATCTGGTTGAACTAGGCAGAAACGATACTGATGGCATAGTATTAGCTTTGTTACAGTGTTTGACAGCACATGGGTTCACGGAGGAATTTCTCAAAGATAACTGGATTGGTTTAGGGGTAGATGGAGCCTCTGTCATGTCAGGCAGTACAGCTGGTGATGCCACAAAATTAAAGATACGATTTCCACTTTTAATAAATTGGCATTGTTTTAATCACAGGTTGGAACTGGCCGGGGCTGATGTTATCAAATACTGCAGTGAAGTTAATCACTATAAATCATTCGTGGATTCAATGTATGCTCTGTACAGTCATTCGCAAAAGTACTTGAGTTGGCTGAATGTGCAATTGATCTGGAAGTCCAACTTAATAGGATTGAATGTGTACTTGATGCACGTTGGGTTGCCTCTAGCTGCTGCACTGTACGAGCTGTTTGGCGGTCACATGCAGCCCTCCATAGTCACTTCTTGAAAAAAAAAAAAAGTGAACTGATTTCTCACTAGAAGGGAAAGATAAAGCAAAATTTGCTGGCATGGCAAAAAAACTGGAAAATCCAGTTTTTGTTAAAAACTTGGGTCTCATGCTTGATGGTCTGGAGGAACTTGCAGACCTGTCCTTGGCATTGCAGAAATCTGATGTAACATTATCTACAGCAAGTAAGTTGATAAGTCAACAAGTTCAGTTGTTTATAGCGCGCAGAGAGTGTGATTCAGAGTTCTACCAAGAGGCTTCTGAGGCGATTTCTGCAGATTGCTTTAAAAGTGCATGTGTAATCATGTCTGTGAATGCTGGCAAGCAAATTGAAATTTCTAAATGTCACTTTTACCAGGGCTTAGCGGACTGTATGAATGCTAGATTGTTGCCAGAGTAAGAAAAATGTCTAAGCAGTGCTTTTGAAGTACTTGACCCATCACGTTTCACTACAGAGCTGTCACCGAAATTTGTTGAAAGTGACATAAAATTTTTGTGTTCCAAGTTTGGCATTGCATTTAATGAAGTGAAATGTGCATATTGGGAATATAAAGATCACAATACTTGTTGTGTTAAGCAGTGTTTGCTAGTTTGTGACAATAATTGTATAGATATAAATGCCATATAAAATTATAAATATTTTTATGGAGCAATAACTGATGCATATGGTACTGAGAAGTGGTTGCAAATGCCTACATGGGCTGGGGCCTGCACATGCATGAAGGGGGCCTGGACAATACGGGAACAGGGCCCAGAGATTAGGAGGGTTCCTTATACTTTAACCACTAGGGCCATGTGACAGATTTAGGCATGGGTTGGCAGTTGGGTCAGGTGAGGGAACAGTAGCACAAGCCTTTAAGGAGGAATTAGGAGGCCCCGAAGAAATGAACTTCTATAAGTTGGTCGCCTGACTAGATAGGATGATAGGGTGTGGAAGGGAATAGACAGTCGCACTTTCTTAGGGGTTCAGGAAAGGACTTATAGAGAGGGTGGAAGGAAGACACTTCCCCTCTATTGAGTTAACAGGACACGATGGACTACTGAGGCCAAGAGACCTGCAATAGACTGCTGGGCCCTTTATAAGTTCCCGAGAGGTAGCCTTGTTAGTCTGTACACAGCAAAAACAACGAGAATTCTGTGGCACCTTAAAGACTAACAAATTTCTTTGGGCATAAACTTTCATGGGCTGCAACCCGCTTTCTCAAAGCCCTTTATGTCAGAGGTGTCAAATTTACCACCTGGGGGCCGGATCTGGCCCACCAAGGGCTCTTATCCGGCCGGAGGAGCCACTGCCTGTTTCAGCGAGTGGCTCTCAGCAGCATGTCTGCAGCCCAGAGCTCTGCAGGCAGCATACAGAGACAAGCTACACCCCATCCCATCCCCACTGCATCAGCCAAGGCAGAGGGGGAAATTTTAACCCCTTCCTCTCTGGTCCAGGCAACATGGTCTGCACTGCAGACTGCAGGGGCCCCAAGGGGGAGGGAAAGAGCTGGGGTGGCAGCGGGTGCAGGGCCTTGCGGGGGGGAAGCCCAGAGCCAGGTGTGGGCTGCAGGGTGACAATGGGGGGTGCCAAGAGCATGGGTGGAGGGCACTGCTTTTCAGGGGCTAGCGTGGCCCGGAGGCAGGGGTCGAGCGTGGTTGAGAGGGTTAGGGGGCAGGTTGGCCCCAAGGTTGTGCCCCAAGTGTTTACTCCAGGGGCTAGATTGAGCCCCTTTGAGCCAGGTAGGGGAGCCAACCCCACAGGGGGACTGTGGAAAGGCTTGGGGAGTCCGCGTGGACACATGGCCTGCACCAAGTGTCCTGACCTCCAACGTGACCTGCCACACAGGATGAGTTTGGGACCGGCACGCTGCTTTAGCTAGATGCCCCCATCAAACAGAGAAAGGCCAAACATGAGCTTGTTAGACATCCGTTTGGTTTTGGTTTTACAGTATTGTCAATAAACTAGATCCCAGAAGGGGTCTTTGACTTGCAAAAGCATCTGGAAGTTTTTTAAACCCCCAAAGACAGTGGCAAGGTCTGACATGAGCTGAGAAAAAACTTACAAGAGGTAGGATAGGGTTAGGTTGCTTGTCACAGGGTGCGCATGTGAGGTATTGGTATCAGAAAAGTTTGGCAGGTATCCAGTAACCTTCTTGTGATTGAAAGTGAATTCAGCAACTGTGTTAGAGGACTGGGGATATTTGCAGTTATGGAGAGATGCTCTTCATGATGAGTTAATGAAATATTTGCATCTCTCTGACAAAAGGCACAATCCTGACTACCAAAAACATTAATTCATGGGAATTGTAGAGGGTCAGCAGCTACAGGAGGGGAAAGTAAGAGGGCTTTGCATCTATGGAGGAAGGTCATGATGACTGCTGTGGAATGATTCAACAGCTGGAGCTACTTTGGGATTCTAGCATGTAAGCAACACAGTTTGGCAACTGTAAGATTTACATTGCTTTTCAGGGAGTTGCTGTACAGTTGGAAGAGCTGGATGCTGCAAGTGCTCATCAAGAACTCCAGGAAGGTTCAACAGATCTGAAAAGCTTCGGTTTGAAAGACCTGATGGGAGTGTGTGAAAACTAGCAGGGTCAAATTGCATATCAAAAAGCTGTGAAGAGTTTTGACACTTGGAAAAGGGAATTATGGTGCTTAGAAGGGAGAACTTTCTCTAAGGATTAAAGCTTGCACTCTGCAGACTAATGGACATTTTACAACGTGTTTGCAGAGATCTGGCTGCTCTCTCTCATTACCATCCGTTTCTTTCACAGTTTCTTCCTTTATTGCCATCTTCTCTAATTATTACTCGCTATCTTTTCAACTTCTCTTGTGGTCCAACAAGCTCCTCCTCCCAATTATTCCCCTTCTTACTCTATTCATTTCTGAACCTCCCATGCCGCTGTCTCCCTTTCTGCTGCATCTCTATCCTGAAACATCTCTAAATCAGTGCCTGGAAAAAAACTCTAAACATCTTAATTTTCTCTACTATCCCTTTTCTTCCTCCTCCTCCTGCAAACAGGGACCTCGCTAGCACTGACCACATGGGGCATGGGTGAGTGCCACGAGCCCCAGCACGCCCAGGTTCAGAAAGCCTGCCTACCCTGAGCTCTGGGGCACCTGCCTGAAACGAGCTCAGCAGGGGGCAGCAGGGTCCAGCCCTTTTAAATCTCCTGTCTTGCAGCATGTAGCTGAGGCATCTGGCCCAGGGCAGGAGAAGAGGAGGTAAATTTAAATCCCTCCCCTGAGGCCCATGGACCAGTACAACAGGGAAAGGGGAGCTGGGAGAGGTGGTGAGTGAGCAGGGCCCCAGGCTGGGACCCAATGGTATTTCAGACCAGGCAGTGGCCCTGGAGATGAGCTTGCGCAGCAGGTGAGAGCTGGTCCAGGCGGGTGAGCGGTGCCCCAGGCTGGCTGCCAACATTTCAGGGCAGTAGTGGATGGGGGTGTTGGTAGGTTCGGGCTAGGCAGGGCAGTAGCGGTGGGGGGCGGGTTTGGGCTAGGCAGGGCAGTAGCAGAGAGGAAGGGGGCAGCAGGTTTGGGCCAGGTGGGGTAGTAGCCAGTGAGGGTGGGGGCTTGGGCCAGGCAGAGTAATGGGGGGGGGGGGGGGGCTGGGTGAGGAGGTTTATAGCAGTGGGGAGAAGTTTGGGCCCTAGAGCATGTACCCCAAATCTCTGCAACCACTTCCACAGTCATCTGTCCTTCCATCTGCTAAAGCAGAAGCCCATAACCATTGATTTTTTCCTACAAGCCAAACTGGACACAGGAGCAATGTCCCTGCTTCGAACAGAAGACTAACCCTAACCCTAAGCTCTATCTTTTAACAATGGAAAAGGGATTAAGCATTGCCAGAGGCAGTACTTTTTGGCAGAGTTGATCTAAGCCCAGCAACAAGCCTCTCACCGTCTCTGCAGTTCTTACTTTTAAAACACTGAAACTTCATCTGCCACCATTTTTGAGTTCTTTTTTGGTGACAATGAATTTTTCATCATTCATTATACTACCAAAGAACATCATACAATCAAGGGACAACATTTCATTGTCCCTTCAGTTAAAACAAAAGGGATTTATAACTCAAACCAGCCATGCTAACTATTTCCCACCATGCCCAGCACTTGGGTGAGTTTTTCCATATACAGTGGAATTATATTAAGTATTTAACAGTATTCATGCAAATACAAAACCCATGCAAATAAGATGCCCCTCTTTCATCTGACTGAGCAGGGGGAGGCCCTCAGAGACTCAGACTCGCTTGACACTCAGACCTTGCTCACACCTATGTGGTCCACCACAAAAGCATTATATCACCTATGTGACCAATTGTAAAGTCTCACTGCAGCTAGTACACAAGGAGTCCTGGGGCACTTTTAGAGACTAACAAATTTCTTTATCACATGAGCTTTCATGGGAGAAAATTCCACTTCGTCAGACACTTAAGCTCACGCAATAAATAAATTGATTGGTCTTTAAAAGTGCCACAGGACTCCTTGTTTGTTTGACTGGCCTAGACTACCATGGCTGTCCCTTTGGAACTTGCACCTGATACAGTATCTGTCACTATTAGCATGCTCACCTCAATATCCAGTCCATACTAAAGAAAACCATATAAACCAGACAATTGATTAAGGCCTTAATCTTTGAGACTCTGCCTGGATAATATCCAGCACTTCATACCCAAGTACAGCATATTCAGATCTCTGGCTCTTCCTTAGGTTCTCTCTCAAAAAAACACATGCCCCTAAATTATTACACATTTATAAAATACCAGAGATGAATACAGTACTTTGTAAGCCATAGATTAAGTAAATGGCCACTGTTTTGAAACTTATAGTCTAACAGCAGCAGTCTCAATAAACCCAGATTTATATTTTCTCTCTCTCTCTCAATGCACACATTTATTTCCATGTTACTTCTACCACTTGCACCTAGTCAGAAGCAATTAAAAATCTAGGAAGCCTCAGACCAACCACCATTTCCTCTGGGGTTTTTCCCAGCCATCTGTATTTCTAATTAGCCTCTCTCCGAGTTTGAAAAACAAGGAACTCCAAAAGCCTTTTGTTTATTTCTACAACAACAGTCTCATAGACATTAGGCTTCTCAACCCTTCCATCCATTTTTTGGAGGTCAAATTTCAAAACATCATGCCACACCCTATTCCTTGATTTTGATAAGGGAAGCGATAGGAGATTTCCCTAAACTAAAATCCCCTTTGTTCAACCAATGTTTGTGACAATATGGGGATTATGCCTGTGTCCCTTTTTCTGATTTTGTAAAAGCCATGTAGTACTTCAGACTACATTTTGAGAGTAACCCTGATTAAGGACTTCACTATATACCATCCTGTTGGTAACATCATATTCATTCTTCTGGAAGGGGCATGATGCCTAGCTGTCTGAGCCTGAATGAGAAGTTCATCAATTTTGAATGACTCTATGGGAACAAAAAGATTTGCTAAAGAAAGTAACCAGATAAAAAGAAACTGATTCTCCCAGTTTGTCCCCAGCAGGGGGTAGGACTTTAACTACTTGGCTAGGACTCCAAAGCCAGTGACTGAGTCACATTACAGAGCGGACAGAAACTTTATTTAAGGTCAAGAGCTACTCTGCTCCAACTATGATGCTGTCCAGGTTTAGGGGACCATTTATGATACTATTTCATATTAATATTTCATAAGTGCACTAATTCATAGCAGCTATGCCATTTTGATGTCAATAGAAAGGTTATGATTTTCTAAGAATGATTATATGGTTTATATGTAGGTGTCATATCTGTAATACAAGTTATGAGTTGATTTGTTATATCTGTGTTTCAGTTTATTTGATTCTGGGAAACTCCCCAGACTGGACATCTACAGTCATTGTCTCCTTAATTGCCCATCAAGGGAACCACAGGCACAATGGACCCAAGGAGAAGCCTGTTCAGTGAGTCACCCAGACTGACCATGTTACAACTCCATTTTGATTTGCAAAAACTCCACACAGCATGGGGAAGGCCAGATGTGACAACAGTCAACAGCCCCAACTCCATTTTGTCTTCAGGCTCCAGTCTACAGCCGACACCCATCTCTGGACCTCCAAACTCCAAATTTTTTCGTGGACTTGCTTTACATGGACTCTAAATCATTTCTTTGTATGTGATTCACTGTCACCCTTTAACATCTCTCATATTTTGTTTCTTTCCTTTTTATATTAAATCTTTAGTTTTAGTTACTAAAGGACTGGCCGGCAGAGTAGTATTTTGGGTACAATCTAAACCTATATTGTTGTGTGTGATGTGGTGGGCCCTTTGGGGTCTGGAGAACCTATTTCTTTAAGAGACCCAGTGCCTACTTTGGAACCAGGATAAAGCTGGAATGCAATAAAGGAGGCTATTTCTATTTTGTCATGCTTCTTGATAACCGGTGTGGGGAAATCAGAAGCATGGTTTGTTACTGATTGGGAGCCTGGTTTGAGTACCACCCATCAGCGTTTGGAGCATTTGGCTCTCACTTTTGCAGCTTGTCCTGATTTTTGCATATTCAGGCAGTTGTCCGAGGAAGTCAACCTTTCCCTCACCCACCAACCAACCACTACCAGCAAACAATAGGACTACACTTTGATACATGGATCATGCCCTGAGGACTCACAAGAAGGCATGACGCTATGTCAGTTAAGTTTTTGTTGTTTTGCCTAGGAATCTGGAACTCTTGTATGCTTTGAGAGTAAAACATTCCTCTGTTTTTAGAAACTCCTGTGTAAAGCCTGTGTTCCTTACTTTACACTCCACGTGGTCACCAAAGAGTTACAATAAACCAGAGTGTCCACATAGGATAGAACTCTGGGAGAACATGTATCAGCAACTGGAGAAGCTTAGGAAGTCAAGCACTGGTCTTTGGGCCTCAGGAAGTTGGATTGTGGAGTCTCAAATCCCAAAGAAGGGTTTCAGGTGAGTAGTCTGTGCCCTGGAGTGAGCCTTACAGGTCCAGATCTAAAGACCATGGTGATACCCTGCCCAAAGCTAGCTTAGAAGTATATGGGATCAAGAGGCTGAATCTAATTGCTACAGACTGGTGACATACACTAGGAGTACCCTGCCAAGTCTTTAACAATGTTCATGAAAGTGCTTGGAGCCTTCCAATTTCCCCTGAACGATACATATCCCAAACCTTCATTTGATGACCCTAATCTCTTCCCCAAAATTTCTCTCTATCTTCTCACTGCTCTTGATCAACCTATAACCTACTCATTTCAATTCTCTGTCCCCTCATGCCCATGCTTCAGTTCATGTATTAACTCAATTAATTCAACTGCACAAATCAGACCTCTCTGTTAACTAGGACACCTGGTAAGTCCAATACACTATCAATTGCCTTTCATTGCACAGAGTCTTGTTGCTCAAGTGAGATATGAGTATACCAAATTATGAACTCCAGGTTACACAATATGTGAAAATATTAGCATTGCGACGGAACAAGTCTAGGCTTGACCCAGGGCAGCTTCTTGTACTGCATTCCAGATAGATGCCCTGCCTGGGAAAGGTGTTACACACCCTGAAGGATTAATGCTGATACTACCAAAACAGAAGAGATAAAAACTAATCTCTTATACAATATTCAGGAAAACTTTAAAAGCCAACAGGCATACTTACCACCAAACCAAGAACTGCCTGAAATGAACAAATAGCACAACCCTGTGGACCCACATACATAGCAAATAAAACCATGCCAGACCATGTTACAATATGGTTCAACTTCTTGAATCAATATGACCTTAACTGTGTTTAACCATGACGGCATGTCCAAGAGGCATTAATGTCAAGGAAAGTATGGATAATGCTTTAGCTCTGTTACAAAACATGGTTACAATCTTGACTACATTATAAACTGAAAAAAATATTATGAGTGTGACGCTGTCTGGATTTAGGGAACCTTTTATGATATTATTTTGTATTAATATCTCATAATTGCTATAATCCACAGGAACTGTCATGTTTGGTATCAATAGAAAGGTGGTAATTTGCTGGGAATGATTATATGGTTTATGTGTAGGAATTACAGCTGTATTAGAAGTTAGGAATATGTTTGCTATATCTATATTTCAGTCTGTATGATTCTGGGAAACTCTCCAGACAGGATGTCTACAGCAGTTGTCTCCTTAATGGCCCATTAAGGAAGCTCCCAGATACAATGGACCCAGGGAGAAACCTGTTGAGCCACTAGGACTTGGACATGTGACAACTCCATTTTGATTGGAAAGAACTCCACACAGCATGGAGAAGTGATAAAAGGCAGCAGCCCCAACTCCGTCTTGTCTCAAGTACCCAGTCTACAGCTAACACCCATTTCTGGAACTAATCCTCTGTGACTGGACAAAGGCCCACCCAGGTGCTGGGTGTTTACCAGAGGAACAAGCCTGCAAACTCCAGAGGAACAAGCCTGCAAACTGCTTTACCTGAACTTTAAATCATTTGTGTGTATGTGATTCACTTTGACCCTTTAACATTTCTCATACTTTCCTTCTTTTCATTTTATATTAAACCTTTAGTTATAGTTGCTAAAGGATTGGCTATCAGCGTGGTATTTTGGGTAAAATCCAAACCTATATTGTTCTGTGTAATGTCGCTGGCCTTTGGGGTCAGGAGAACCTATTTCTTTAAGGGACCATGTGGCTAGGTGGGAGCCAGAGTAGCTGGAGTTCAATAAGGGGGGCTGTTTCTATTTTGGGCAGATTTCTTGGTACCCGGTGTGGGGAACCAGAAGCCTGGTTTGCAGCTTGCCCTGATGTTTGCATGTCCAGGAGGTTATCCCAGGAGGCCCCGGTCACAATGAGAACAAATATATTGTAAATAGGTCTCCCAAAGAGTTGTATATGAAGCTGTGGTGACCTGGAGAGCTCCATACAATTTATGAACTCTGTATGATACTGGGGGATGTTTGCACAGATGCATACAAATTCCATTTTGAGTGTGCCTTTTGCCTTTTCTATTACTTAACTGTTTGCCTTCCCATTGGGCTGAAATTCAAAGACTGGTGGCAAAATAACAGTAGGGGGTCATTCAACTTTGATGACTGGCCATCCAGATGACAAGAAGATAGCTCCAATACAGGACAATTGGTTTGTCAGGGGAGAGAATGTCTCTAGGCAATAAAATCACATGGCAGGGCTCTCTCTTCACCTGAGAGCCTGGCAAGTAGGTCAGTGAAAATAGGAAGGTTATACAGAACTTTTCTGGGGTCTTGGGCCAGTTTGTCTCTAGCTCAACAAGAAAGGAAAGAGAAGTAGTCCAGTGTGTGACAGCTTGCATGAGGTAAGGGGGCCCTGCCTCCTTCCTGAGACCAGGTGGTCTCTCTCCAAGGAACTCCCAAGGACAGGGTTAGCTAGTGAGGGGCATTGTGGTTAGGATATTTACTGTTTTCTAATGGTATCCACACTCTCTCGTGTGTTAAATGATAAGGAAAAGAGTATTTGTGTCACACTCTGAGCTGACGTGTCTGAGTATGTGTTATACGCTTCACAATTATCACAAACCTTCCAAGTGAGTTTAACTATAAACAAGACGCTTCAGGTCTTTGGGGTGGAGTTCTAGGAGAAGGTGTTTTAAAGTACTGGTGAATATGAAGGATCAGCCCACAGGGGCTAGGTAACCACACGCACTGTGTTTCTGCTTTCAGGATGAGGGGCTAGATAGCAGGTCTGTGCCTCAAGAGTCTACCTAGGGATCGCAATAGTGACTAAGTGACTGGACTGTGTTCAGACTCAGAAGGTTTAAAAACATGAGAATCCAGGAACTCAGAGGCTTGGATTTCCCTCACAGCGATCAACTGAGAAGCCCACTGGATTTGTAACAGAAGTGTACACAGGTCCCCCTAAAATTTTAATGATCTCCAATGAGACCATAGAGCAGAAACACTTGATTATTATAGATGACAGAGCTAATATTCACACTAGAAAAAGCAACACCCCAGCACATGACTAACACTGCCTTAAAGCCTGCAGCTAGATCAAATGATGAAAAGTTCCACTATGTGTAGGAGTTTATGGAGTTGCAAAGGAAAGCAAATGAGACTAGGCAATGTCAGACCATTAATATGAAGAAAATATTTTTGAGCATGGATTCATTTCAGTCAGACTTACCACTTCCCTTTAAAAAGAAAAACATAATTGGTAACTTTCATCCAACAGCAAACAACTTTGTGACTATATTTCACAAACTTCAAGCGGTTGTCAAGCTAAGCAACCACAGAATTTCTGATAACCCTAAAATAAAGAAGAAATGGTTGACCCTTCAACTCCCAAACTTTATCGGATCCCAAACATTAGACCCAGCCTACGACCAACTGTGGTAAATTAATCAGAATCCACATGACCAAGTCCCCTAGTTGTCATGATGCAATGAGACCCTCAGCCAAATCAAAAAAAATCATCATCATCTGCATAAACAGAGAGTTGCTAAGCACTTCCAGCCTTGACAACTCCATTATTGTTATAGTTAGTAACGGTAATAAATTCACAAGAGGGCTCTGAAGTGACCCTTTATCCATATGTAACTAACTCTTGGCCTATCTTAATCTCATCATGGGACTTGCACTTAAGATGGAGAGCATAGGTGGAGATTGGGGGGATATCAGAGGGCACTGCCCCCCAAACTGGATACAACAAAGAGGTGACACATGATGGAGGGGAGAGCAAATTTTTCCCTTGTAGTTGGTCCTGCTTCCTCTCCACAGAGGACCAAGGAGTGGCCAGGAGCTCTGTGCCTGCTGGGTAGTTACCTGCATATGGTTTGCGTAAGGCAGCCCCCAACAAATCTGTCACCCAGCTAAGAGCCAGTCCAAAAAGTAAGGTGTCTATCTGTGCCACGGAAGAGAATGCCCCCTGCCATTGAAAAAAAGCTGCCACCGCCACCAGTTTTGATAGCGCAGCATTACAAAAAAAGCCTTCCGCCCCCCCCAAAGGCACTCGCGGCAGCAGCAAGCGGTTCATACAACTGCACTAGTGATGGTGCCAGTGGCTTTTTTCTTTTTACGCACCAGAAGGTATTCCTCTTATGAAGTATCACAGCACAGCTAGGCACCACAGTGAAATTTCTAGGCACCATCATAACCTGGCACCTGGGATTTGTTGAGCCCTGCTTTAAGGAGAGGGTAGGAGATCAGCTCCTGATGACTCACCACACAGCCACATGGGGCTAGGGAAACTGACCAGCAATAACAAAGCTTGGCATTGCTGCTCAGCCCCCACCTCAGTTTCCTAGACTCTGAAGAGCAGGAAGGATTGCTGGGGAGGACTGGGGATGATGCCAGGAGCTCTCTGCGCCTGATGGTCAGTTTCCCCATGCGGGCCGTATAAGGGGAGGGCAGGAGACAAGTGATCCTCACAAATGAGTTCCAGCTTTGAGCCATTTTGATTATGGGAGGGGTGGCTAAGCTGCTTCACAGTCCAAGTGGCAGGGAAGAGGTGGGTTGGGAGGAGAGCAGTGTAGCTCCTGCCCTCCTGGGTGGCGGGAACCCGGCTCCTGCCTTTTTTCATGCTGCTTGTAAAAATATACAGGAATAAGATGGAGTTCAAAATCAGATGGGCATGTCCTAGTGACTCATCAGGTCTCTTCCTGGCCCATTCTTAATAGGCCACTAAGCAGGCTATCGCTGCAGCCATTCAATCAGGGATGTTGTGCAGAAACACAGCCCAAGTTGAAATAAGATATAACAAAACATATCCATAACTTCCAATACAATTATGACACATGCACATAAACAATATCATCATACTTAGAAAAATATAACCTTTCTAATGTTACCTGATGTGGCCTATCTCATAATTATTGTAATTTTGAAATATTGATGTTAAATAATATCATAACTGGTCCTCTTAATCCAGTCAGCATCACAGACTCCATCTTGTTAGTTTCTTGAAGTAAACTCTTTCCTGAAACTTGTACTATGGAACCTAAAAATATCTTGATGAACTCTCTTTGTGCATGTGAGTGAGGAATGTATGTGAGGACATAAAAAGAACCTAAACTGCTCTGCCAACAGAAAGGGGATTAAAGATGCAGATTGCCATCCTGACCCTGAACACGGAAGAATTCCTATCAACCATTCTAAAGTTCAAATAAATGACCCTAACGTACAGAAAGATTCACCCTGAAAACAGGCAAAGTAAAGAAATAAAAGAATAGTCATGCTTCCAATTAGCTAGTGTATAACAACTACACTGTTGAAATTGACGTCTATCAACATCTATCAATACAAATAAAAGCCTGCCCTGCTTATTAATAAATCATCTAATCAGTAGATTATATACGGTTATTTTCCTTCCAACTACCTCACCCACTTCCTTCCCTAAATCTATCTTTCTATTTGTCTCCATCCCTCTTTTCATCTCTCTCTTTCCCTAGTTCTTTTTCATTCCTCTCCATAACCACCACTGGCAGTGTGGTCTTGTTGACACTGAGTATGAAAGACCTGGGTTCTAGTTCAAGCTCTGGCACTGACTTGTACAACTCCTTATAGTTTTGACCTTTTGGTTCGTTTCCTTATTGGTAAAACAGTGATAATGCCCATGCCTATGGTCCCTAACCAGACAAGGCCCAAAATAAAGTTAAAAGTTAGTGTGTCCTGAGCCACTGGTAACTCTGAAAAAGATCTCTTTCTTAGCTTCCACCAATAGACATCTCTCTTTCAAAAAACAAAGTCAAGAAGCATGATAAGTATTTGGGACACAACAAAAGTATTTCCTGACTTTTCTCAATATGCTCAAGTAGGTCAGAGAAAGTCAGATATATTTAAAGCTGAATTTGAAAGCACTAGAGTGCAAGATGCAGCATTTTGGGCTAACTTTTGCAAGATTGTGGGTGTTATTTGTAGCACTGCAAGGAGTATATTTTTCCTGACTGACAATGACATAAGAATATGTTTGACATCTAAAAATACTGTATTGGGAGAAAAGAACTTATTTAACAGATTTCTTTTTAATTTTGAATAACTATTTTAGTTTCACTTTTCCCTGCTCTTTTCAAGTTATTTTTATTGAACTGAATATAATTTATCAAGATATACCCTGGAGATTGTGTTGTCATTCTAACCTGACACTTATTTTACAGTATGTAATACTTAGTAAATCCTTATAAAAAGGGAGGAAAATGAAATGTTTATTGTATAAAATAATTTGAAATACATACATTTATTTATACACATATCTTCTGAATATTCAGTTGTTGTATTTCAAGTTTCCTTTTAAAGTTTCCATTAAAAATAGCAGTAAAGATTTTGAAAGATATGCTTGAGGTTTTTATTTATATTTTGTAAAGCTTTCCTATGGGATTTGTATTTATTACACTGAAAGCCAGATTTAATTTAATTTTCTCACATTGATTTAAATGAGCACACAAAGCGCTCTCTTGAGGATAATTAAAAAACTTGTTTGACTCACTTCAGTTTTTCAACTAAATACAAGTAAAGGAATTCCATGAAAAAATGATTAATCAAAAATACTCAGTTAAATGTGCTATTCAGTTCAGACTAACAAACACTCAGTTTTGGGATTCTCACTTCAAGACTTTGCAAAGCAACATTCTTAATTTGCCTAAAGATATTAATGTAGACCCACTGACACTCCAAATTCAACCTGTTGTTGCACTAGTGTACAAGTGAAACTAGACAGACAATTAGGAGAAGGCAGAGAAATTTATCAACAGCAACTAAATTCTCCCTGACAGCTTCTGAACTCATCACTCTTAAAAAGTTTTGAATTTCTAAAGTAATTGTCAGATAGGGAAAAATTACATTACATTTTTTTCCAACACATTTAAGATTTTTTTAAATTACCCAAACTTCTTGCATGAGAACAGTGTTACTCAAGGCAAGGAGGCAATGAAGAGCCTTAAGTGCAAGGTTAAATGAACTACCTGGATCCATGCTATCTCCTTTCCACTTCTCCAGTGTAAATCTGATCTGGCCAGAGGCCTTCTTCTTAAAAACTATGCTCTTTGTTCCCACTACTACCCCAAAGCAACTAGAAGCAGAAGCAATTCATGTGAAAAGAGCTGCAATTTCAGATTATCAGTTCTACAAAACAAATTTCTCATCTCTTTGCTACCATAGTAGTCAAGTTAATTATAAGAGTATGTTTGGTACTCAATTTATACTACTTCCTAAAAGCATACAACTTCTAATCAATGCATGAAAAATTAAAAACCAAATTTTTATTTTTTAAAGAGAGAGAGAGAGAGAAAGAGAGAGAGAGAGAGAGAACTCTCACCCATTCTTCACCAAAAAATAATAGTAGTAAAAAGGAAGACAAAATGTTGACAGATAACAGGAGAGGGCATATAGCAAAGGAATAAATGGTGTCCTGTCCACAAATGATTGGAAATGCTCTACCAAACAGTATTTTATTTAGTCTCTTCATGGCACTTACTATCCTATAAAACTCCTCAAAAAGAGGGATGAATTTATCATCTCATTTAACTGATAAGATTAGAGGCAGAGGTAACTGACTTACCCATAGTTACATAGGAAGTCTGTGGCAAGGTCAGGAACCAAACAGAGAGCTCTCAAGTTCCAGGCTAATCCTTAAACTGAAAAACCATCCTTTCTTCTTCATTAAGAGCTATCTATTCCTGCTACCTCCTTTAAATTGATTTAGAAATAGATCTTATTTATACCAAGGTACTGCTCAGAGGTTCAATTATGTAAGAAATCATGGCACCCAGTATATTCATTAGTGGCATTGTTCTAAATTTTCATGGTGTACCAGCAGCACATTTTAACAATTAGTCACCATACTTTATTATACAACCTCACTTAGCCGCGAGCAAACCAAGCCTTATGTTCTGAATACAAAACAGCCCCCAAAGTTACACTACCACACTTTGCCAGTTGAAAAGAGACTGATTTTTCCAAAAAAAGTGGCGATAAAACTCATTATCCTCCAAATTTCTGAAACTACATATATTTGAAGCATCATCATATTTTTCACTAAATAGAAATTATAATCAAATGGCTTGTTGTGTAACAGGATCTTTTTGTCAATCTGCATCTGAAATATTAAAATTTCTTCAAGGTTGTGTACATGCACCCAATTTTATCAATAAAATTTTCCAGAAAACAAATACATGATATTTTCAATCCAAACTAAAGCTATCAAGGCAATAGGCTTTTTATGTTAGATAGGAGAACAATATTTAGATAGACACTATATAATAAAGTTGTATATGCTCCAGAAAATGGATACAATGAAAACTGCAATGAAAATTGTGCAGCTGGAATGTCGATTTTCATGTTTTAGAAGAACAAATGCAGTGCATTCTTGGGAAAGGTATTGGAATGATTAGCCAAATAAACTATTCAATTGTTTGAATGTCCACTGGTACTTCATAAGAATTTCAAAGAAAATTGGGGCATTTATTTGCACATTCTCCTGCTCTGTTTGAAACCTAAACTCCGCAGCATTATGCCTTTTACAAAAGCAGCAAAAAGTGAAACTCACGAGTCCAGCCACACTAAATATGTAGATAGCAAACATAATATAATAGATGAAATTAAGATTTTTTTCAATTGTTTTAAATAATCTAAAAAAACCTTGCAGCTTTTACTAATAAAAATTGAATTACATCATCATACCACCTCTTTTACCAGATCAGACTAATTTTACCACTGGAGTAGATAGATGAAAATTCATATATAATTCATTACAGTCCAATCTGTTGGAGCAGATTTTAACCGATTTCTGTTATTTCTGAGTTTCATAATAGCAGCAGCTTTACCAAAATAAAATTAGTTATTTAGTTTTATGCCGTGATCAAAGTTTAGGGTTTACATAATTGTTGTGGTGAGTAGCAGATGAAATGGTGCAACTGGCAAGATTTATATGGGTATCTTAGAAAATACAGGATATTGAAAACAAATCAAGTCGATGAAGTCTGGGTCCAGGGATGTGCTAGCAGAAACTGTTGTTTGTATATTCATTAACAGTAAGTACCTTAAGCAGTATTTATATAACAACAACGAAACCTACCCCATATATAGTGCTTTTCATCAACATTTTACAAAGGAGGTCAGTATCTATTTTACAAAAGAAGAAATTGACTCATAAGAGATGATGTGCCTTGTCCAACCGCATCCAACAAGCCAGTCGTAGATCTGGGAACAGAATAGTGTGCCGAGTTCCAGTCCACTGCTCTCTATCCATTAGGCAAAATTACCTTCCTTCTAGTTACTCCTCTATTTCAGAAGTATCAACATGCAACTTCACACAGAATCTATGCCGGCAGTTCTCTCCCTTTAGCACTATGATTTCCAATGGGAATCTTTTACTTCTATAGCAATTTTGTTGGGAAGTCTGCTAACAGAGATTCCTCTACAAGTAGATCATTTTGGAGCATCTGCCAGGATGCAATCTGATGGACACAGTGAACAAAAACACTGCACACGCACTTAGAGCAGAACAGATCATAGGTTACTCAAGACTAAAAAATGTCCTCTGGCCTCTCTTCCTAACACATGCAAACACTTTAAAAATTATATTTGAAGCACCAGAATGAATAGGACTTGAGGTGTAAGACAGGTAAATGTGAGGACCTTAAAAGATTGAGAAGTCCCCTTCAAGAAAACTGTGGTTTATAACTATGATATTAATATACAGCAATAAAAGCCTAGGTCACTGTAATCCATGAGGACAAAATAATAATTTCTAACCACCATTTTTCCCATTCCTTGCAATCATTACAAAAAGACATCAGATAAACACTTGAAAATTTAACATATTGAAAGTACCACCTAACATCTACTCCAAAGAAGTCAAGTGATCATATAAACCATGTACTATGAAGTTTTGTGAAACAGTAAGCAAAAATGTTGCACCACCACATCACGTTCATATAGCATAACACGGTTATATTCAACACGGTTGAATATTCCTTTGTTAACCAAAGACTTTATTATAATACCAGAGGTTATAAAGATTTTATAGTTTAAATTATGAACAGTTGTGGAATTTTTCTAAAATCGGGCCCAATTTAACACACTACACCAAAATAATAATCTCCAAAAGAAGAAAAATATTAATAATAGAAAACAATAGTATTACGGCTTGTCTACATTTGAAATGGCACAACTGCAGTATTGTAGCGCTTCAATGTAGATACTACCTATGGCAATGGGAGGGGTTCTGCCATCAATATAGATAACCCACTTCCTTGAGAGGCATAAGTAAACAGAAGAATGCTTCCATCAAACTAGTGGTGTCTACACATTGGTTAAGTTGTCTTAATTATGTTGGTCAGGATTGGGAAGTTTGAACACTCCTGAGCAATGTAGCTGGAACGATCTAACTTTTTAGTTAAGACCAGGGCAAAGCCCTTCTCTACACTTCCTGCCATTTTTGGAGGCAGTCGAAAGGAGATAAGCAAGTTACCTAAAATAACTTGCGTTATCTCCCTTCAACTTGCTAACATCCAGTGGGTCCACCATGCTGACTCGAAAGAAATACCTCCCCTTTGACTCAAACTACTCCAATTGAGGGGCTGGAATTAATGGATCGACTCCCCAGTCGACTGAGCGGATCTTCAGAGATGCCTCAATCGAACTGGGAAGTTTGATCTGACAGCAGCAAATTTAGACAAGCCATCAGAGAAGTGGCACCAACAGTTGGTATCCAGGAATGTCAACGTTTTAATTTAGATTCCCCCACTCCCCAAAAAAAGGGGAGAGATAGAAAGGAACAGTGGATTTGAGACGCTTTATTTTTTTAAGTAATGCAAGAGATAACACTACCATTATAAAACTTCAAGCAACATTCATGCACATGAATAGTAAACCAGCCTTCTGTTTTTCACATGCTTCCAAATTACATCACAGCAACTTTTTAAAAAAAAAAGAGGGCTATCTTACCTGGTTTAGGTCTATTCACTGTTCTCGTTCCAGCAGCCTTACATTCATTTTCTTCATTACATTTTTCCCTAAAGCTTATTTCTCCAAGAGATTCCACAGCCAGTTTAGAATTTATACTTAGGCCACATATTCTAGAAAGAGCTCTTATATGCCCAGAGCCACTCTGCTGTTTCTTTTCCACCTATAGAAACAGAAATTCAGGATAGCATTTTCACAATCCTTAATGCAAAAGTGAAAAATTGTTCTTTCTTTGAAAGATATACAGTTCTTTTCCATATTTAAATGTATTGCGGAAAATAACACATCAGACTTTACAAAAATATTACAACCTAAATTTCTCCTGTTGCAATCTTCAGATAATAAATTAGATACTATCTACATCCACACTTCAGTACCTCTCTGAAATTTTGAACTTATACAGATCAGGATGACTCATTCCTTCCTACGATAACTTTGCAAGCCACTATGGTCCAAATTCTGCCACCCTTTATATACACTTAGTAGTCATACAAATTTCAGTGGTGCCAAGTGAGAAGTAAGGTACTATTAATGCAGTATAGAATGGAAAAACAAGTCCTCTATAGTATATATTTCCATTTCTACATACTGACATATACAAATAAATAAGTCAGCTTTTAATATAAATGGTAATCCACACAAACAGTAACATCTGTTTATGAATTCTATTTAACAGAACCCTTAAAATTAAAGATATAGTAAAATAATAACATATTGAACTTCTTTCGATATCAAATGGTTTGGTCTCATGTAGCCACACTAGGACTCAATATAGTGGTATTTTTTAATTACACTTCTTAAGAAAGGACCTCCTAGTCTGAAATGATTTTACCAGGACATTTGAAACATTTTACACCTCACAGACTCTCACCAATCCGGTGATGTATAGTCCAACCCTATAATCCATGCTTTAGCTATAACAACAAGACTTGTATATATGCAGAATGCTGATTTTTTTTTTTTTTTTTAAACTTTTCAGCGGCCCTGTACTACTCCAATTTCATCATCGAAGTAAATGGGACTGCTTGAGGAATAATGTATAACTAAGCATGAATTAAGGTCAAAATCTGAGCAATTAAGACTACTTGTGTGAACAAGACCACTTATGTGAGTAAGAACTATTTATTGCCAGCCTATTTTAGCTGTGGTGCTGCACAGGAAAACATTTCCCCCTCCCATGTTTCCTTTTACCTCAGTCAACTTCATTTCTGAAATCTGTTGTTCATTTTCTTTCTTCTGCCAGATTGTATTATGTTTTCCTGGGGGTATAAACCTTGGCTTTTTGGCAGAATTCCCTAGACGTTGACTTGGAGCTGCTGATCGCCTCATACTTACTGTTGCCAGTCTGAAAAACAGAGTTACAGAAGTTGTCACAATAACCTTCAAATGAAGAAATATTTCAGCACATCATACTACATGCACTTCTTAAAATATGAAGTATCACACAGTCTGCATCTCAGATCATTTCCTAAAACAATTTTTATTCTCAGGTCTAAAATACTACATGTACAAAACTGTTAGATGTTCAAACAAGACATGCAATTGTCATAATTAAAAATAGAAGACTGGAAATAGTCAACTGTATCTTTACTAATCTTACACTATAGGATTCAAAGTCATTACCATCTCCACTTCCACCTGATAAGTCAGTGTCAGTGATGCACTTCTCAAGAGCAAGAGGTAGGAGTTACTTTCTACAAACTATACATGGATGTTAGACTAATATAGACAGACATTTGGGAAGAGAAACTCCTCTCATACTCTTCATAGCTAATCTTGAAAATCCATTACTGTATTTGTATACACAGGGTACCAAATGTTCAAGGGGCACATCTGATATTAGAATTCTGCCTTTAATCATCAGTGAAACTAGTTGAGTAAATTCCCCACATCAAGATGAAAACAGAGCTGGGTATAGTCTCAGCTCTCATATGCAATGTTTCAGGCAGAGTAATTATTACATATCCTTTATTTCCAGTAGCACACTCAGTGCTCTGCTTGCTTTCCAAACATCAAAGGTCATTGTCCACACAGATGAACTCAAGGACTACCATATTATACTCCAAAAAGTCATTCTGGTAGAATATACTTGCATCTATTGCAACAGAACTTGAAAAAGAGAAGGTGTTTTTACTCTAATATTATGTGTGGCACTACATGCTGCAAATACAAGTCCAGCCAGGGACAACATATGGAGTAAAGATTTGTTTAATAGTCTCAGATTATTTAATAACTGGATTTTCAAGATTTGTTTTAACTATATGAGATATAGACTATGAATAGTAGGCATTCACATCACACAAACAGCTCTGTCCTTTTGATCAGGAGGACAGAGGCATAATTTTGATAGCCAAAATACATTTCAGCGGCACAAACTTTTTTTTTGCACTATTTTTGCATTTTAGAAGTATCTGACGAAGTGGGATTTTCTCCCACAAAAGCTCATGCGATAAATAAATCTGTTAGTCTTTAAAAGCGCCACAGGACTCTGTTGTTTTTCTACAATAGACTAACATGGCTACCACTTCGGAATTTCACTCTTTTAAAGATTAGACACAAAATGTTTAGCATCAATGACTATTTTCTAATTGTGGTTTACCTAACTAGTCAGCTGGAGAGCATGTGCATGTATGGAGCTGCTGGCAGAAGGAGGACTTATCGCTATTTGATTTCACCCTGGATGGTAGTCTTTTTCAGCTTGGTTGTCCTAGGAAACTCTCTTATTTAAGAGGCGTCTTTGCTTTCCCCTCTTCTCCAAGATTTGCAAGTCTCTCATTATGGCTTTATAGCCAGAAGAAGGTATAAATACAAGTAGTCAGTGGCTACCTTTCTTATACTTATAACAACAATTAAACCTTAGTTCCTTTGTTGCTGTTAAACTAAAGCACATTTTAACAGGCTCCTGTGCAGACATCTTTTTGCCACTACAGGCTTGTTTTTTACACGTACTATATTTAAAGCAATAAAAATGATACCAGTAAACTTTATTACAAGTTACAAGGGTTATACTTCACAGACAATTTATGTTTTCTTAGGAACAGTCTCCTTTTAAATTGTAAATACTGGACAACAATTATCTTTCCCTTCGTATCTGTACAGCACACAGGACATTTTGGCTGCTGTTGTAATATACTACCCTGTATTCAATGTATATAATTATTGTTTACAGTGCACACTGTAATAATGAGAAAAAGCATAAAGTTAAGAACACAGAGAAAAATATAGAAAGCAAGAGAATAATTTAACATTGTCTCACCTCTTCTCAACTTACACACTCCTACTTTTACTAAACAATCAGCAAAAAGAACACCTTAGCTATACAAACGCATATGCATTTGTACAAGTACAATGAGCAGATCTGTACACATATATGAGGTTCCAGGCTTGTCAGAAAAATGTTCATATTAGAACAGGGCTTGACAAAACCCGGGAGCCAGGTCGCTATGGTGACCGGGGTTTGTAGCCTGGCTCCTAGCTCTGCTGAGGAAATGCAGCAGAGAAGCGCCCTCTAGTCACCAAAAATAAAATTGCTGGCGCCTAGCTGGAAGGCAATTTTGTCAAGCCCTGTATTAGAATAGGTTCTTCTCCAAATGACTGTCCAAAACAGACAACAAGAGCTGCTTTAACAACTAAATATCTCTTTCAGAGAATTCTCAAAATATAAATTAACATAAGTAGTGCCTTTTTTGTGATGGTCTGCAGGGGTACCGAGTACTGGCACCTTTTTTGCCTGCCCTGCTGCCTACCTGTTGGGGCGAGGTCAGCAGGAGAAAGGAGTGTGCCGTTGGAAGAAGAGGGGTAGCACAGGAAAAGAGGGGTGGGAGAGGCATTTTTCAAATTTATTATCAAGATATGAGTACTAGCACCTTTTTCTTTTTTTAAAGAAACAAAAAAAGCACCCAACATAAGACTCTGGGATACTTAACAAAAGGAAGCCACTAATCTTTTCCTCTGGAAGTACAACCACCAACATTGCCCTGTGGCACTTTTAAAGACTAACAGATTTATTTATCTCATGAGCTTTAAATAAATCTGTTAGTCTTTGAAAGTGCCACAGGACTCTGTTGTTTTTCTACAATAGACTAACACGGCTATCCCTTTGGAATTTAACAAACAACATTGAAATATTTTGGAGCAGAATCAGAGTACATGTAGTTTCTCCAGTGTTTGTCTGAAAGATGGCTTGCAAAGTCATCCATCGTCACAGGCATTTATTGCCATTGTACCAATTTATATAACAGGTGTACTGAAATAAAACATATATTTACAAAAGCCATTAGCCAATCACATACCTCCAACTCAAGAAAGATTGGAATAGTCCCACAGCAATCAGTTATACTACTCACAGATGTAAAGTTAAGCAGTTCATGGGATCAAGGCCTTAAATTTTATGCAAGAATAGCCCTTAACTGAGCAGTGAAATAGTATTGTTTTAATACCATAAAGGGAACAAACACTATGTTCTATCTAAAACTCTATTAATAGAACTCAGACAGCAGATGAATCACCTTCGCTACTCTAATAAAATTAGGTAATATCATTGAATCTGAATAATGAGGAACATCCAAAATAGATACAAAATGCAATGCAATTTGGATTGCACTGACCTAAACCGATCTACCCACCTAATTGCCAGTAACTTCCGTCATCTTACAAAATTGTGCAAATTCATGTGCATCTGACATGGGTTGTGACCCACAAAAGCTTATGCCCCAAGAAATTTGTTAGTCTTTAAGGTGTCACAGGATGTTGTTTAAATCAGGGGTTCCCAACATGTGTTTCGGGGGGCTTTTATTTATTTATTTTTAAGTGCCCTGCATTCCCCTGCCACTGGGTGGGAGCCAGGCTGTGGCTGCCGGCTTCCCGCCCCGTCCTGGCATGCAGCTGTGAGTTGGCCAGTTCACCTCCCAACCAGTCCCGGCACGCAGCCAGGAACTGGGCTGCAGCTGCTTGCCTCCCCTCTGGGCTTGGGGCCTGTTCATGGGCACAAATCAGGATTTAGGGTTGCGGCAGTTTGATGGTTTACCATTAAATATGCATCCATATTTTTTTTTAAAACCCTACCATTAAAAAAGTTAATTTTAGTTAAAAATTTAATTTAAAATTAAAATTTAATCAATTTATTAATTTTAATTAAATTTTAAATTGCATTTAATTAAATTATGATTTAATTTTAATTTAAAAAACTGGTCACCCTTCAGGGTTTTAAAAATTATATTTGTGGCCCTTGAGCCACAAAGGTTGGGAACCATTGGTTTAAATAATCTATGTTATCCTGAAGTTCTGCTTACTGGATTTCACTTATACTTTACACTTGTTTGGGAATATCCTGAGATGTCTTTTGTTGAATGTGAATTGCTTAAGATTAAAAAATGTTTGTGTTTAGTACACTGTGTTAATTGACGTAAGTGGAACCCATATTGATGGGCAACTCCACCATAGTATTTTTTTCTTTCTTTTGGTTATAAGTTAGTATGACTTTGTATTTTTCTTTGAAGTAGAAGTTAGTAAATTAGTTAAAGAATGAATGTGGTGTGTGCATGTGATAAGTGAAAAGTCAGCACCCCTAAATCTCCTTGGTAATAAGGGGAGTGACAATACTTTGAACAATGTTTACAGCCCTGATGGCCAAAGACTGCAAGTAAAAAATGACCCCAAAATACAGGAGGATTCAACCCAGGACAGGAAACAGAGGAAAGGTGAGACACAGCTAAGACAAAATGTGTGAGAGATGACAACCAGAAACAGTCATACTTGCAAAACAATGAGTCATTAACAACCACACCACCTGAAGGGGAACTGACCATTATAAAGATGGGGTAAAAAGATGAGGACTTGGGGTTTGTTCTACAACCATCTAGGAGCAACAGTTGCAACCCAGAATCCTGCCTCCTCCCCCCTTATGCTCAATGAGTTTGGTCAGCAGACTGACTCCAGCAACACAAAGGCTGGTAATTATATTCTGCAGAGAGTGTAACATCTGTTCAAAATTTCTGTATTTACAATAAATGCGGTGTATTGCCTTGTCCCCCTGAATAAGCTCCTGCTGTTTGTTTATATGTGTAGCATCAACAGGCTCCAAACAAAGAGCAGCAGGTTCTTCTGATAAGGCAGACCATTTTGCAGGGCAAGTGGCCGGAAGAAAACGGGGAGAGCACATGAGAGGGGAGGTGGGTGGGTTGGTGGGTGCCCAATACTCTCTCACACACACGGGCGTGCAGAGAACACGCTATTAGCCGTTTCCCCTATTAAGGCCTCCACCGTGTTAAACGCCGCCAGAAAGCATCTGGCAAACATCCCTGCTGCCCGGAGCAGGCATCGCCCGGCGGGGATGAGCGGCGAGCTGGCAGGTTTGGGAGGGGCAGCGCACGGCATCCTCTGCCCAGGCTCCGCTCTCCCCCCCCATTGCCAAGCCCCAGGCTGGGGGTCAGGCGGCTGCTCACTGCCCCCTGCGGGACGGCTGCACCCACCTCTCCTGAGCCCCGCGGCCGGCCCGCGGCTTGGGAGACAGACAGCTACACCGCACCGCCCCCTCCCACACTGAGGGGAGCGAGCGGGCACCGCGCACGTGTGCTGCCCTTGCCGGGAGGAAGGGACCCGCCCCTGCTCCCTCAGTCCCTGCCGCGCGCTCCCGACTCCCCCCGCGTCCCACTCACAGAGCTGACAGCACAGAACGAACCCAACCGTCCCGCGCTCCGACCACGCGCCTCCCGTCAGCCACTTGCCACGAGGCGCATGGGCCCTCCCTATCGCCGGCCGGCTTTCAACTGCGCATGCTCTTGGCTCCCGCTACTTGACATAGACCCGCGCTTACCAACCTCCTGCTCGCTCCTGAGCGATTGGTTGCCGCCAGACTCGCACGCGCACGCTACCAGCTGGCTGCACGTATGATGGCCGTGCGGCTGATTTCATCCGCGGTGTGATGCAGCCGCCAAGCTATATAAAAAAATTAAGTATATACTGTTCTGGACATGCTGTAATGTTCATAATTATTCAGTAGGTAACCATAAAATGAAGTGGAGAATATGCTTATAAAATTCTGGATGACACCAAGGTGGGAAGGGTTGCTAGCGCTTTGGATGAAAGATTATTTTTTCAAAATTATCTTGACAAATGGAGAATTGGGTCTGAAATCAATAAGGTGAAATTAAGTAAAGACAAGTGCAAAGTACTACACTTAGGAAGACTAATCAAATATACAAGCACAGAATGGTTGTTTAGGTAGCAGTACTGCTGAAAATTATCTGGAGTTTATAGTGGATCATAAAGTGATTTATGTATCAACAATGTGATGCAGTGCAAAAAAGGTTAATGTCAATCTTGGAATTTATTAATAGGAATACAACAGAGTCCTGTGGCACTTTTAAAGACTAACAGATTTATTTATCGCATGAGCTTTCGTGGGAGAAAATCCCACTTCGTCAGACGCTTTGAAGATGGGAAAGTTACAGAATGGGAGGAAATTAAATGCAGGGGAGTGTATGACATAGGATCAGGTCAGGCTGTAACAGCAAATCAAAATAGGTGTTAGGATTCAAACACTGGGGAACAGTACATAGAGGAGGGTGAGGTCAAGTCATTTATTGTTCAAAGAGAAACTGCAGAACTCGAATTTATAAGCAAATTTGACTCAGTTGTCTTGGGGTTAAACAGGGACTATGGATTTTTCTCTCATTACAAGTGATGTTTCTCTCATTACAACACCTCCAGTCCCATATGCGACCCCGAGAACTGCCATTTTACAGGGATCAGTGCTTTTACACTTGTCTGTCAATTTGTCAAAGAAATTTATATGCACCACCTGTCACTCTAAATGAAGTCTCCACATGTTAAAATAACATGCAGTGGTTTAGATAAAACAAATAAGTTTATTGACAATAGTAAAACTAGTCAGATTAATATGAATCAAGAGATTAATATAAATCCAGAATTTGATCACAATTAACTAAAAGAATAAATTGCATACTAAACTAAATTTAGTATTTCAGTAGATTTTCAGTACTCAATGTTAGCTTACCCACAGGCTGGGTGCGAGGATTCCTGCAGCTAGCCCTGCCCTACCCTTTCCCTCCTGTAGGCAGTCTCTGAGGGTCCTTGATGTTGCATTGCAGATGGATTCCAAGGGAGAGCTTCAGAGACAAAGATGACTCTGCCTTTAACAAGTTTCCTCATCACGCTGTTGGGTCAGATGATGGGCCATGTTTGGAAATGGGCATGATTTCCTCCACTTAATTCAAATGAGGGACAGCTTATCAGGTGCGCAGGCCAATCTATTGTACTTATATGCATGCTCTGGGAGGTGTGAACCTTTAGCTTTTTTTTTGGTCTGGGTCTATTCAGGTCATGTGAGACATATATTTTGGAATACTGCCATAGCTGAGTTGCATATCTGTATGCATGTCAGACATAGCAGGAAACATACTACCATAACAATAATGTTCAGTATGTCTTGACCATTCCAAAAACACCTTATATGACATACATTGTATTAGACAATACATAATTACACTAGAAGGGTGTACATGAATGATACATAGGTCACACCATAAGGGGTACAGCATGCTACACCTCAGTATTTGTACTAAAATGTCAGCAGCAAAATAGGTTGATATTTAAATTAACATTGGTAGCCTTTAGCGTCAACATGTGATTGAAATGAACAGAAGTGCCGACCTCCCTTAGAGCTAATGTTTCAGGCCATGTGTCTATGACTCAGCGAAACAATACAGTTTTGAGGACAGGATAGACAGTGACATCTGCTGACTGCAGTTTTATTGGAGTCAACTAGAGTTTTTAACATCACAAATCATTTATTAAACCAGGCCTCAAAAAATGTGACTTGTACCTGGGGCCTAGCCCAAAAACTAAGGTGCCTAGGTGTGCAGCAGTTCAGAATGCCTCCTGCTGCTGAAAAACACCACTGCTGCCAAGAATTTCAGGGATGGCACAGAGCAAAGAAGCCCTCAATGGCCAGAAAAAGCCACCACTCTTAACAGTTTCAACAGCAGTGTGGCACTGCCACTAAAGCCACCAGCAGTTTATTTTTAGGCTCCACAGGGCAATCCACATGTGAACATGAATATACTGGACATCATAGTGACCTGGCACTTGGGATTTGTCGAGCCCTGGATTAATTCCAATATAGAAATGTGTATATAATGTACAGCAATTCTTTTATCCAAAACAGTATGGAAATACATATATCACTGACAACTTTTCATGGACCTTTAATATGGTTACATTAACACCTATCCAATAAATATTGATGAGTAAATGGTGCATATAGTTATCCCGATCCCTATTTACTATTTACAGGTTTAGCCTACATTACACAAGTGCTTTACATCCAAACTCACTATTTTCTACAACAGAAATTACTTCACAGTCCTTAACAAATGGAGGGTGAGTAGGGGTTTGGACAGGACTTTATGTAGGAAGGGAAAAGAGATAACATAACTTGTAACTAGAATATTATTTACAGGATAGCAAAGCTTGCCTGTAGTAACCCCATTACCATAGTAGCTATCATTCAGGCCAGGTGCTCAATTTAATTCTTTCCTACACTCCCCCACTCTCTTTCAAAGAAGGGTCCAGGCACTCATCCTTCCTGCACACTAGCCAGCAGGGCAAATGTCCAGGAAGCCCTGGCTCCAGTTGGTCCAATGCCTTGGTCCACCGGTCATGCTATGGGGAGATGGTGGAAGCGGGTCTTTGGGCTGAGCACTGCCACTGAATTTATAGATTTGGATTTTGGGGGGAGGCTAGGGCAGCATGTAATTTTAAGCATTCCAGGAACACAATTAGTAAAACAATGTTAGCATTCCCATAGCATGAGTAATACAATTGAGGAGAGAATGAGAGTCTGTTAAGCTTATTCCCCTGCTGACCCTGGCCCTCAGCAGGAGGAGCAGGGAAGGGGCCGGGGGGACTGAGAGGAGCAGGGAAGGGGTTGGGGAGGCCGTGAGGGGTGCGGAGGGGGTGGGGGGCTGAGAGGAGCAGGGAAGGGGGGGTCAGGGAGCCAGTGGGAGAAGAGGGAGTTTGGAGAGGCCCTGGGGGGTGACAGTGGTGGAGGGTCCTCACATCCACACACACACACCACTCCTGCCAGTTTATTGGCACTTTTTTTTTCTTTTTAGAAAAAAAGCACTGCTTAACATGTTTTTAAATGTCTCTTAGGATACGTCTACACTGGAGGCTCTGTTAAGTTGACTTAACCAAGGTCGACTTAACGTCAACCTTGTTAAGTCGACTTAGAGACTCCATTATGACCAGAGATTTTTGTCCCAAGACATCTAAACTATAGGTTATATGTAAGGAGGCAATTGACGGAAAAGCCTCAGAAAGGGTTTAAATTCCAGTAGGACAGCAGTAGCACAGGGTTCTATACTGAACAAAGTATCAACAGTAATTAGGTCAGTTGCAAGGTAATAGGTGATAATTGAAAACAATTACAAAGTAGCAACAGTAATAAGGAACATTTTGTGTTAATCAATTAGGATAGTTAGCACCTAGAGAGAAGTGTAGATACGGGCTTTTCAACATATGGATGATCAGCCTTTTTCCCTACTCCTTAGGAAGCCCTATATACCTACATTTTTCCTAAATACTGTCAATACTTTATTCAATAAACTTTATATTTCTTTACTGAATTAATCTTTAACTCTCAGTTCTTTTTTCCAGCCTTTAAATAATCTTAATTTTCTCTTCGCCCTTTCTCCGCTTTGGTACATTCCTCTTCCCCTCACTTCCCCTCCTGTCTCTACTTTGATGTTCTGGCATGTTTTCACTCCCAGCCTCTCCCATACCCATGCCAGGGCACACTCTCTCCCTCTCCCTCCCTCCCTGAGGCTATAAAAGGTCAGCCAATCACAGGGAAGGTTCGTTAGAGACTAAGAGCCTGGGGAGGAGCTGCCAGTCTGCCTGGCAACTGCTTATAGGCATGCACACTGCCACGGGATTAGCAGCTCCAGGAAAGAGCTCCAAGCTTGAACCAGAGATCTGCCTAGTAACTGCTACTACTATTTGGATACCTAAGGGGAGGTGGCACTAGGCCCAGATCCAACTAAATACGGGGGAGGGACAACTAATGAAAAAAACAGGGACAGATGTGGGGATCAAAGGTTTAAAACAATGGATTTGGAAGGGGACACCAAGCAGAGAACCCTGGGCAATGCCCACTGCTCCCTGAAGGTGTCAAGGGAGACATAGACTCCGCCCAGAGACATACTCGGACAAGGCAGGCACACTGCTGAAAATAACTGACAGCCTGAGGACAAGTCAGAGAGAGACACTGACCCAGGAAGCTGTCCCAGTTCTGGACCAGAAATCCTGCCAGCAGACCAGAAACTCCCCAATCCAGACCAGAGACTCTGAAGCCTGTGAGCCACACTGAGACCGGAGACCAGACCTGGATGACCACCCAGAACCCCAACAATCTTCGGAAAGGCATTGGTATGCTAAAGAGTCTAGGATAAATCAGCTAACTGAGTCCCAACATGTATATCTAGACTCTGAGGCAGCCTTTTGCCTAATGACAGAACAGAACAGGAGCCATAAAATAAACAGAGGGATGATTTTTAAGGTGTCGTAAGTATAGAGGGGTGGGGGGGCGGTCTCTGTGTGTTAATAAAGCTGGATGAATGTGGTGTAAATGAGAAGGGCTCATCTCCAACCCATTCCACAAATGATTAATCACCATTTGTTGAATGACATAGGAGATTAGGATTTTTAGTAATTATAAGGTATACAGTGTAAGTTTAGTGATAAATATTAATGTTATGTAATTGCTTTATATGATTTGTGTGTTTATGTGGTAGAATGGTTCAGTAGAGCCGCAACATTATATTTGGCTGTTAAACTGTCATTTGACTCTCTGTTTATATGATTTATGTTAAAAATATACTCGATACTTCAATTTTATTATATTAATGTGAAAACAAATATGCTGAGATTTGTTTTCGAAGAATTTTCTGCTCTAGGTCAGTTCTTGATCGACGGGCTGTCGACATATTTTATGAGGTATTAGACCATTCAGCAAGCAAATCACATTAAAGTTACCTCAAAATGGTGTTTTTAATAGATTTAATATAAATAGTTGGGTAAACTGAGGCACAGAGATAATACCACAGTCTTGCGTCCACACTGGCAGGTGCTAGGTCAACAGAGGAGTAGCCAGGAATTCTGCAAGGGGGCCTGGAGGCCAATTAGGTTGACTTAAGGGCTATCCCCTGTCTATACTGGCTTGAAGTCAAAATAAGGTTGACTTAAGCCTTAGGTCGACCTTAAGAGATGGTGTTAGTAAGTTGACTGAAGGAAGCGCTTAAGTTGACTTAATAAGCGCCCAGTGTGAACGTAGCAGTCTGTTGGTTGACTCAACCGTCCTTAAATCAACCTAAAGCTCCACTGTGGACGTACCCTTAGTGCCTATCATAAACACAGTGGCAATTAAAAATGTTTTAGCTATGTGAAGTTTACATGTTTTTAGGGGTGCTATAATTTTCCATCCAGTGTATATAAAAAGCTTATTTAAAAATGTTGGCTGAAATGTTTTCAAACATGACCTGATATAAGACTTGGACCGATTACATTTTTTATCAGTAAATGTTGATTTCATCATACACACAAACCAACACAAAATATTCCCATTGGTAAATGAAACTTACAGATAGACAAAGTAAGAAAAATGCTGCTTGAGAACTTACTAGAATTTTAAATAAGGATATTTATTCTGAATACTTTGACATATGATGTTGACGCTTTAACTTTTTGAATCTCAACATCTACTGTCATTAAAAAATTGTTTGACCACCCAGACTTTCCCAAAACTGCGTATTTAAATTTATTTTTAACTGCTTAAATTCTATAATATTGAGCAATTGTGAAGATATAAAATTTTAAAATGCTTTAATTATCTGTAATAGAAATCAGGATGTTTTTTAAAACAGTGAAATATTTTTACTAATACTTTCTTATGCAACATTTAGCACCTACTGTTGATACGCCCTTAGTGCTATGTATTATTTTAAAATGTGTTAAATTAACACCTGTTAGCTAATTTTCACAGCCTAAAATATTTTATAAGGAGTCCTCTGGCAATTTTAAAAGCGCTATAGGACTCCTTGTTTGTTTTCCTGAACTAAACTAACACAGCTACCCCTTTGGAACTAAAACATTTTTCACAGTCTTAATAAGTACTGTTAGACTTTAGCCACATTTTCCTTGATGGAATTGTACTAAAGCACAGGAGTTTGTTACTTCTCTTTCATATAACATACAACTTAGTTTTAGGACTATTGAACTTATAAACTCAGCCTTGGTCTACACTAACTCATTAAAAGGACACAGTCAAAATAAAATTTTCCAGAAAATTGTCCTTATCTGTATTACTATTAAAATCTTATACTATTAAATCTAAAAAAAAATTTTAAATCTAATTTTCTTCTACCATTTACTGCCTACCTGCCTCTCATCTACTTAGATTACCACATGAAATTAGACTATCTATTTCATTTCTGTTAGCTCTAGAAGTTTAACTTTTGGTTTTCAATATTAACATAGCTGAGTTGGATTTGGCATTTGAATACTGAGCAGGAGAATTTAAATTCTTCCGCCTCTTCCCTCACAATGAAAATATGTCCATTTCTGCTGGGTTTGGAAAATCATCTTTTGCACAAAACCTTCCAATCTTAAAAAGCTACTTGCCAGTGGCCATTTAAGTGATTTTTGGCAACAGTTTAAGGGTTATACGGACATATTCAGTCTATAGGCACACAGCACAAGCTGCAATATTTGTGGTTGATGTTACTAAACTGTATTCCAAGCAATAAGGCAAGTGATCACATGATGGCGCCTCTGAGTTCCACTCAGATATTAGCATTACTGTACAATCTGTGGTGATTTGTTGCAATTGTAAGAGCAAAATATTAAGATTTAAAAATTTGTTTAAATAAAAGCTTTATCGAAGTGCTCTTATGCCATATAAAATAACTCCTACAGAAAGCTACTACCATAATCATTACAAGAATAGCAATTTTTCTTGTAACATTTCCTGCTATTTTAATTTATCCCTCTCCTCATGCTACTTGGGACCCTTCCCCTAGCTCAGCTATAGCTGAGCTCCCTCCTCCTCATCACTAACCACACACATGATCAAGTTTTAATTTCATTTTCTTATGGAAAACATAAGACAGAGCTTATGGCTGTTCTACTAGAAAATCAAACTCAGTAGAAGACTGGGCCATACGAGAGATCCCTTCCAAGGAGATCAGAGATTTATTCACTTACACTTTATGCTCCTCATTTATCCCAATCAGTTGTTCTAATTTAATTTTACTCTGAATATTCAAACTGGGGACATATACAAACCGGCTAAATGTCACAGTAAAAAAAGAGACCCAACAGCTGATTGATATGAATAACAAAGTTGCAAGGGAATCCTGCATATTTGTTTCTGATATGGAGATAAAGCTAATTTAAACAACCTGCTAGAGAAATTTTTAGAGGCCTTAGTTGAAATCTTTCATTATTAAAAATGTTTAAGTAGTTTAACACCCTATAGTATAAAAGGCTGATGTACCGGTAACTAGTGTAAAAGTAGTATAGTCATTTATAGAGTGGCACATTGAAGCACCTTCATTGTAAATTTCTGAGGTATGAACCAGCACTGTACTTTGGCTTGGGTCAGATGATTATTAGGATAATTCAACCATTGTCTTCTAACATAGATATATAGAACACATCACAGTTTTGGGTGATTTTTATATTTTTAAACAAGCTAAAAATTACCAGTTAGAATTAACAGGACAGTTATTCTCCTATCTCGTTCCCATCACACACTCATACAGAATACAATTTCTTTTTTCTGATGTGGGCAAAGATGATTTACAAGGATCCACAACTATATCTACCACAGGTAAACCAGTCTTATTGAACATCCTTTGGAGATCTAGAGTTGGATGTGGCATAACTAAAGAATCTTACGTTTCAAAACACAAGAAATAATTTTTGTTTACTTCCTAAACAAGAGGAGAGAGCTACTCACCTTGTGCAATAACTGAGATGTGAGTTCCTATGAGTGCCCCACTTCAGGTGTTGGCACATCCTCGCATACTCAAGAGGAGATTTTGCCAGCAGTGCCTGCCTAAGTCATGCATGTGTTATCTCCATCTCGCACAGCTACTGGCACCCTTTTTGGCATGCACAACCTGGGTCCCTCTGTTCCTTCTCTACCATAGAGCCATGATGTTTTATTCTGAAATAGAGGGGAGGAAGGAGGATAGTGGAGCACCCATAGGGACATACATCTTGAAGAACGTCATTTACTGAACAATGTGAAGAACACTCTCTTCTTCTTCAAGTACTGCCCCTTTGGGTGCTCTACTCCAAGAAACTATTGAGCAGTGCCCTCAACTGGACGAGGGAACTTTAGAGGTGTTAGGATGAATAGAGGACAGGACTGAGAGTCTGATTACTGCATCCTGTCTAGATGCCTGATCAATGCTGTAGTGTTTTGTAATGGTATGTGTTGATGCCACAGTAGCTGCTTTGCATATTTCGTTGATGGGAACATTGGGTAAGAATGCTGTGGGGTTAGCGATTGACTTAGTTGAATGTGGTGCAATGGTGATATTCCTGAGTCCAGGTAACATGTGTGCAGCCAGAAAAACACTTGGATAGCCTCTGGGTAAATATAGCATTGCCTTTGGAACATTCTGGAATCAAGATGAAAAGTTTAGATTTCCTGAAAGGTTTTGTTCTTTGTAGATAAAACACAATGACTTGTCTGATGTCCAGCGTATGGAAGACCATATCTTGTACGTTAGCATATGGTTTCAGGTAATCTATACGTAAGTGGATGTTTCAGTTAAGATGGAATGTTGATGTCAACTTAGGGAGGAATATTGAGTGAAATCATAGGATTACCTTATCTTTATGAAATACCGTGTATCAAGGGTGGGCCCGAAATGCTCCAAGCTCACTGACATGGCATGCTGATGTGACTGCCACTAAAAATGCTACTTTCACGGACATGTGCAATAATGTACAGGTCGCTAAAGGTTCTAATGGTAGCTTAATAATAGTCCATGGGAGTAAATTAAGACCCCAAGGTACTGTGGGAAGATGTATATCTGGATAGACATTTTGTATGCCAATCATGAATCATTGTGATGTCATCAATTAGATCATGAAAGATGGTGTTGGCTGTTAAGTGCACTTTAATTGAGCTAATCAATAAACCTGATTCTTTGATATCCAGGAGGTATTGTTATGGGAATTGACACTGTTAACTCATTAACGTGCCTGCATGGACACCATAAGGAGAATCTATCTCATTTCTGCAAGTAAGTTTTTCTTGTGGAAGCCTTTTTCAGCCTATTCAGTAAAATATGTCTTATAGGTTGTGAGTACTGTAATTCAGGTTGTTGGAACCACTTAAGAATCATGCTGTGAGATGTAACTTTTTCAAGTTTGGATGTTATATGGATCCATTTTTCTAGGACAGCAGAGCGTCGATTAGTGGGAGAACATTTGGTGCACGGATTGACATGCATACGAGGTAAGTGAACCACGGCTGTCTGGGTCACATAGGGGTGACCATTTTTACCTTTGCCTTGTCTTTGCATATTTTGTGTATGGCTCTGGCTAACATGGGGATGGTGGGAACCCATAAGGGAAACTGGTATTCCAAGTGATAAGGAATGCATCCAGTGGACCCTCTGCCTTGGCCTACTCTTGAGCAGAAGTAGTGGCACTCACGATTGCTCACTGTCACAAAGATATTGATTGTGAGATAACCCCATTGGTGAAAGATGTTGTGCAGGATTGTGTTGTGTAGCTCCCACTTGTGATTGTCACCAAAGTGTCTGCTCAACTTGTCTGCAGTTGTATTCTGGGTACCAGGTAAGTTGCTGAGATGTGGATGTTGTGGGATATGCACCAGTGCCAAAGTCTCATTGTCTCTGAGCATAGGGAGTTTACCATTAGCCCTAGCATGTTGAATAATGTCCTTATGAGACAATCATTGAGATAGGGGAAAATGATGACCCTCATTCTGCAGAGGTACGCTGCTACCACAGCAAGTACCTTGGAGAAGACTCTTGGAGCAGTGCAAAGGCCAAAGGGTAGGACTGTGTATTGGTACTGGACTGTTGAGGAGTGTGAATCTTAGGAATTTTCTGTGGGCCAGATGAATGGTGATGTAGAAATAGCCATCTTATTCTTAGAGGTCAAGGGATGTAAGCCAATCCCCCTGATGCTGAATTTCTGCATCTTTACAAATTTGTTCAGTTTTCTCAAATCTAAAAGTGGGTCTCCAACCCCTGGTGTTCTTTTGGATGAGAAACTAATTGGAATAGAAATCTTTGCCTCGGTACTGTAGAGATGGACACATGTTCTCTAGCACCTATTTGGAGTAAATGATCAGCCTCCAGTTCTGTAAGTGTTCATGACATGGGTCCCTGAAGAGTTTGGGTTGTAGGTGTGGCGGTAAAGAGACTAGCATATCAGGATCAGATGATTTCTAGTATCAATTTTCTAGTACCCATTTGTCTGATGTTATATTTGCCAACTGGCAGTAGAAGGGCTGTAGTCAGTATCTGAACAAGTTGGACTCTGGTTGTGGGTGGTGGGCGGTGTTGTGAAGACCCTCCACTAAGTCCTCAAAATTGTTGATTTGGAGGGACAGTCTGTGATTTTGACAGCTGCTGGTTAGGTTATCATTGTTGCTGTGCCCTTTGTCATGGGTGTGATTGGTCATACCATCTATTCTGTGGGTAATGTTGGTATAGAATCATAGAAACTGGAAGGGAACATGACAGGTCATCGAGTCCAGTTCACTGCCCTCATGGCAGGACCAAGTACCTATTAAACCATCCTTGACAGGTGTTTGTCTAACCTGCTCTTAAAAACCTCCAATGTAGGAGATTCCACAACCTGCCAAATAGAATAGGTATCTGGATAGAATAGGTATTTGGAGTTGTACAGTTGATATCTGAAAGATCTTCTTATTGCAGGTATATATATATTCCAAGGATACTGAGGGAAGCCCTGGAATTTTTCATGGTGTGTATGATGCTGTCCAGATTTAGGGGACTATTTATGATTGTTTTTCATACTAATATTTCATAATAGCAATAATCCATGGGAGCTATGCTATATTTGGTATCAATAGAAAGATGATATTGTCTATGTGTAGGTATCATATCTGTATTAGAAGGTATGAATGTGTTAGCTATATCTGTATTTCTAACTGCGTGATTCTGAGAAACAACCCAGAATGCGCATCTGCAGTCATTGTCTCCTTAATGGCCCATTAAGGGAGCCATAGATAAAATGGGCCCGGGGAGAAACCCACCCAGTGAGTCACCCAAGACTGACCATGTGACACCTCCATTTTGATAGGCAAAAACTCCAGGCAGCATGGGGAAGGCCATAGGTGATAAGACATGTATCATCATTAATAAGGACAGCATGAACAGGACAGTAACAGTGTATGTGTTTTTTCAGAGTTAAAAATAAGTAACATACTTAGGCCTGGAGTCCAGCAGCTGTTCAAGATAGCTTCTGTGAAGAGAAAGGACAGTCTCCAGAAAAGCTGAGGTTTTTATACCCTTCTAACTCTGTCTCAGCCTCCACCCTTACTATGAGCTAAGCCCATCAAACCTAATTACCTGAAAACTCTAGCCCTGGTTGAAACAAAAGAGGAGAAAAAAACTACTGACCCACAGATTCCTGAGGTTGTATTTTTAAACTGTCCAATCGTGATCTACAAACTCCCAGGGTTGATTTAAACTATCCAATAGCATTCACTCAGCAACCTCCTTTACTGTGACCTAGGCCCATCAGACCTAACTACCTGATAACTCTACCCCTGGCTGAAAACAAAGGGTGGCTCTTTATAGTGGGGTGGTGAGTCAGAGCCCCTGTTCCATGCTCCCTTTCTAACCCTTTGGCTTTATATTAAATAAATAATTCTGGGTTGTTTTTTCCCACAAAATGCTGCTACACTTGAAATTTGGTTTTGTAGACCTAGTAGACTTCTGTAACATTTTGTGCGGACCAGCCTGTCCATACAATGCTCCAAACGGGCATCCTCCGGTTCAGTCATCTTCTTTAGAATGCTGCTACGGTCTGGATCGAATTGCACTGCGCGTACCAAGGTCACCCCTAGGTCTAACTGTTTTTTAGTTACGTACAGACATTCCATAACGTAACTCGTGGCAATAGCAATGTTTAACAAGCTTTCAAAACATAGTTCAGTGCACACATCCCGGAGTTTGCAGTTTATATCCTCTGAAGTCCACTGCACACAGTCATGGTGCCGTTGGCCTGGAGCGTCTATGACACAGCCTTCACAATCTTCGAACATCTTTTCCTTAAGACAGTAATTAAGGGAAGCAGAAACAGCAACATGCACAACACACCGCATGAGTTTTTTACGCTGGCGACGCGGCAGTGGTTCAAACGTTTCCAGGCCGAGCCTTCTCTTAAACTCCATATAGGCCTCATCCCTGGCCTCATCCTCTTCATCGGTGAGTACCGGCGTTGAACAAAAACAAGGCAGGCCAACTTCATCTTTTTCATCTGCTGCAATATTGTCCGGGGGTTCCTGAAAGACAAGAGAGATTTTTCAGAAAAAAAAAAGAAAGAGCTGTGAATCCACCACCCTTTTGGCTTTTTAGAGCTATGCAGATAGCAACCCATGCTTGTTCCTTTACCTGAGCCTCCTCTTCTCCTTGTCTGTTGGTGCCGGTGAGAGTCTGTCAGGCTGCTTCCTGATCTCTTGGGTTTTGGGTTCTGGCGTATCGAACAAAGGCTGAGCCAAAGGGCTCTGGCTGTCCTTGATTTCTCCCTCTTCCTCAGAACTGCTGATGATGTACCGCTTTCTACGCCGGGGGGCCAACACTTTAGGAGTCAAAATGAAGTGCGGCGGTCTCATGGGGGTGGCGAAGGCGTCCATGTTCTCCACGAGCTGCGAACCACGCGGTCTCGAGAAACCACCCTCGGGGTCTTCCGCTTTTAAAAAGGCCCGAGATTTCCAGGGGGCGGCGCTGCCACCCGGCCAACTGCCGCGCCCTTCCGGGACGACCCTGATTGGTGGAGGGTCGCCCCACCCCCGCCATGTGCCCTTTCCCGGCCAACCCCACTCTCGGGGTGAAACGCGCCCCGATGGGCGGGGAAAGGGTCGCAACGCCCACTTCTGATCAGGGGACCCTGGTCAGCCGGAAGTCAGAGCTTGGGGATGAGACCGGATGTCATGGGGCGGGACTTCCAGTGACAGGTGGGCAGGGGGTGGGACCGGATGTCAGGTGCCCAGCTGGGGCGGGACTTCTGGTGACAGGTGGGGTGGGGGGGTGGGGTCGATGTCAGGTGACCGGATAGGGCGGGTCTTCTGGTGGTCGGGGCAGGGCCGGATGTCAGGTGACCGGATGTGATGGGGACTTCCGGTGGCTGGGGGTGGGACCGGATGTCAGGTGACTGGAGGAGGCGGGACTTCTGGTGGCCGGGGGCAGATGTCAGGTGACCTGAGGGGGCCGGACTTCCTGCAACAGGTGGGCGGGGCTAAAGTTTGATTGACGGTCGGCCCCTTGTACTACTGACATGCCCTGTAAGGGCTCATGGAATGTGGATATAGCAGCTAGATGTACCTTAAGGGTATTAAGTAATAACTTTGTTTGTTTTAGCATCAGCAGATAGTTTAGCAATGTTGGGATAGGTGCTGTGCAAGGATTCATGTCTCATTGTTGGCACCAAGTAGTGAACCTATGCATTTTTGCAGTTAAGTTTTTCTAGTAGCAGGTTTCCTGATGTTTAGGAGGATATGTCTAATTGAATCTGAGCACTGTAACTTTATGTCATTGAACCACTCAGGAACCATGCACTAAGCTGTAGTCTGTCTAGCTGAAGATGTGAAGTCTGACCTTTGTTCTGTGACAGGAAGTTCGGTATTACTGGGATGGCGATCGGCAGTTTTCTGGACATCTTCAAAAGCTAAGTGAACCAGGTTTGCGTGGCTATGCAGGTGCTATCATTATAAGATTAGCCTTGTCCTGTTTTACTTTGTGCAGGGTTTAGGGGATCATCGGGATTGGTGGGAAAGCATAAAGGAGGGTTTGGTCCCATTTGAGAAGGAATGCTTCTCCCAAGGAGCCTTTACTGATCCCTGCCCTGGAGCAGAATCTTTTACATTTTTTGTTTGTAAGTGCTGTAAAACAGGTCTATTGACGGATAACCCCAGTACTAGAAAATCTGATGAAGGATCTTGTTGTGAAGTTCCCACTCATGATTTTCTCCAAATCTTCTGCTCAGAGTGTTGGCAGTGGTGTTTTGGTTGCCGGGTAAGTTTATCACTGATAGCTGGATTTTGTGAGAGATTCACCAGCTCCATAGCTCAACTGCTTCCGCACAAAGGGAATGAGATTGTGTGCTGCCCTGCCAGTTGATATAATACATACATGCCATATGTCTGCTATCTTTACTGCTTTTTCCACTATGTGAAGTAGAAAATGACGGCATGCGTTTCCAGATTGTGCGTAGCTCTAGCAGGTTTTTATGAAGAGACTTCTCCTGTATTGACCACTTGCCCTGGGTTGTGAAATCTTGAAGATATGCTCCCCATTCAAGGAGTGAGGCATCTGTAGTTAATAGGATGGATGGAGTTTGAGGTTGTCGGGGCATGCCCACCATATTAGGGATTTCTTTGTATTGTTTGGAATCAAGATGATGCAGTGAATCAACCGTTTGTGTGGCTTGTAGTCTGTTGTCAACCTAATTTGTAGGGACAAATATGTAATTTTGCATTTTGAACCACGTACGCGGTTGCCACCGTATGCCCCAAAAGTTGAAGGCCTGTGCACACCAGGAGAGTAGGACTGTATGGTGTTGAATTTCTTCTGTGGCAGGTATGCTTTGCCAGTGAGTGCGTCTATGTGGGCACCTATGAAGTGGATTTCTTGGGCCAGGCATAGGATAGACTTTTTGTAGTTTATCATTAGGCTGAGTGACTGAAATAGTCGACTGCTTGACAAGCTGACTGGTAAGAGTGTGCTTTTATCAAACAATCGCCTGAGTATGGGAAGATTGTGACTCCCAATTTGTGTAGATGCGTGGTGACTGTGGGCATCAACTTTGAGAATACCTTTGGGGCAGTGCAGAGGCAGAATGGTAGAATTGCATACTGATAGTGTTTGTCTTGAAGTGTGAATCATAGGAATTTCCTGTGAGCGGGATGTATCGAAATATAAAAGTACATGTCTTGGAGGTTGAGGGAAGCTAACCAATCCCTGTGGTCCAACGCAGGAAGGATTGTAGAGAGAGTTACCATCTTGAATTTTTTAACTCTGATATGTTTGTTCAGCCATCTGAGGTCAAGTATGGGCCTCCATTCTCCTGTCGTCTTCTGAGTAAAAAAATAGTGGGAGTAAAACCCTTTGCCAATGTATCTGTTTGGGACCTCTCCTATGCTCTGATTTGTAGGTGATTATTTACTTCTTCCCATAGGAGAAGCTCCTGAGAGGGGTCCCTGAAAAGGGATGGGGGAAGGGAAGTGGAATGTAGGTTTCAATGTAAAAGGGATTGTATACCCACGGCTGATGATCATTAACACCCATTTGTCCATGGTGATGTTCTTCCATTGTTAAAGAAATGGGCACAGTCTGTAGTTGAATAAATGAGAGTTCGTGACAGTAAGGCTATGTACACACTACAGACTTGTCCCGCAATAAAAGTTATTGCGGGACAAGGAAAGCACTATAACTATAGCGCTTTCTCGTGTACACACTGCTGCTTCTTT